>JARFNZ010129544.1:0-11383 GCA_031763405.1 Balanus nubilus
CATGACCTTTTCGGGTCAACACGGGTCAACACGTGACCTTGACCTAAGGTCAAATTTTGAAGTTGACCTTGAAAGGTGATCATGTATATGTTTCGAAGTGTATTGACAAGAGAAACGCGGTGGTGCTAAAATTATTGTACTATCTTGTTTAGATAAAAAGTTCTTCGCGAAAGACGTTTCCGCTAAAAAAACGGTCATTGACCTTTGATGATCTCTGCAGCCTAAACTATTGACCTGAGGTCAAATCTGAGTACTATATTACGATAGGGAATTTCAAGAGGATTCGATTGCGTTTTTTCTTGTATTCCTAGCTATCATAGTTTTTGATCTAGAGCGAAAAAATATGAAGGTCGGATTTTTAGGCCCTAATTTGAGAAAGTTTTGGAAATTCGACCTCATATGACCTTGAAAATATTAACCTAGAGCCATACAAATTACACAACAAAGAGTACTCTAACGTCCCTTCCCACCCTCCAAATTTCGTTATTCTAGCTCCTATAGGAGCTGAGATCGTAGGAAGGGGGCAGATTCTACCCCCCCCCCCCTCCAGTGCACTGAAATCTGAGACCCCCTCCACAGCGCGTGTTAAGGGACGAGAGAACCGCAATTTTCCAGTAAAATGTACCCGCTTTACGATTAATGTAAAAAGGAAGCCTTCTTCTCAGATTATGACCACTGAAGCCAATATGAAAATTGATAATTTTATATTTGAACATTTTCCTATTTATACCGCGTAACCTTGAAAACCTGAGCTTCTAAACCATAAAAGTTGTACATCTGAAAATACCAATCATTTCTGATCAATATTCACGCAAAATGTATGCATAATGGCAAGTAAAAACGTTATGATTTCAGTTTCAGTAAAACGTTATGTAAACTTTTGGTCGGTATAATTTGCGTCGGCAAAGCTTTCGATACCCATACAGAATCGATTCAAGTGAAGTACAATTAAAAAGCATGCTGCAGCGGACTCTGCCCCCTCCCTCGCCTAACTCCCAAACAAAATGTGCAGCGAGGCGCGCAACACGGCAAACGAACGCTCTCGACCAGACGATTCTAGGGCATCCTTAAAATGTGCTTAAAGGTGAAATATCAGGTCAAGGTCAGATAAAAGGTCAAAATCATGTGTTATCGAGTTATAGGCTGCAGAGACGAGACTATCAATAGCAGCGAACCCAAATTCAGCCAAAATATTTATAAATGTAAGGGGAAGGAACTACTAGAGTACGTATCTCGTACTAAGATATGAGAAATGTGAAATGTGTGTTTTGAGTGTGTATGTATGCCTGTGTTTTCCACTATTATCTCCTATCCATTGACGCGTGAGCTGAATAGCCACTGTCTTCTGTAGATTCTCCCAAGATGTGTAATAAATAAGTAAATAAATAAATAAAGGTACAGGTCAAGGTCAATGTCAGGTCACAAAAGAACGCTATGTGCAGAAAATATATGAAATCCGTGTGATATATGTTTTATGGGTTATTTCAATCGTATAATTCGATGGTCATGGTCATTTTGTCATGTGACCTCATTTTAAGTAAAATTAAGGTCAATGTCAGGTCGCAAAAGGTTAAATTTTAAAATTCCTAATTTGTATAAAAAACATGTTTATGGAGCATTAAGCATGTATATGGAACAGTTTTAACCAATAAATCCATTGGTGTTTTTTGTTTTTGCGTACGTGGTCTACAGATGCAAAAAAAACGCAGTTAAAAAAAGGCCTCACCAGATTATATACTTATTGGAGCCATTCATAGGTCAAAAATAGATATATTAATCTGAAGCTTAGCATGGCGGTTGTTCATATGTAGTTATTTCACATATATTCAGTTTTTTTAATAACTTCAAGATTTTGGATTTTGTGGCCATTTTCCCAAAAATATATTTTATAAAATTTTGGGAGTCAAAAAACTAAAATGTAAAAAATCAGAGATAGCCATGGGAAAGAGAATGTCATATCCGTTCATTTGACGACTTTTGTTTGAAATTGTCTGCAAAACTTGATGTTGTATGAACGGTCAAACATTCGCCGATTTTGGTCCGTAAATGGCGTGACATGACGTCACTAAAACACGATTAAAAAAAAACATCTTAAACAATTTCTTCGATACTTTTTAGGAAGATGTGCAATGATGGTACTATATGATGTGATATTAATGGATTGATGATGAGGTACTGTAAGTTAAGCGTCGATATTTACCGTCGTTTTGAAGGTATTACGAAAATCCGGGAGAGCGGCATATTTTTCCCCCTCCCCCAGCGGGGCGCAGGTTAACCTTCGCGGCGCGGCGCTGGGATCTCTACTCTAGCCACCTTCCATTGACTAGGAGGGGGGGGGGGGGGGGGGGGGGGGTTTCGCCTCCCTCGCTAACTTCCGAACTGACGGTCAGATCGGGACGCGTAAGGCGGCGATCGAAAGGTCTCGATGAGACAAATCTAAAGCATGCTTAAAATTGCATTTTCAATGTCAGAGCTCAATGTTAGGTCAAAGACAAAACACGTATATTCTCATTTAGGCTTCAGAGACCAGACTATCAACAGCAGTGTGCCCAAACTCGGCAAAAACACTTCTAAATATCAGGGAAAGGTAATTCGAGTATGAGTGTAATGGAAAGTGCAGGTCAATGTCAAATTCAGTTCACCAAAGGTCACTGTGTAAAAGTTGTGTAAAAGTTAGGTGAATACCGTGTTACTTGTTTATTATGGATTATTTAAGCCATATAATTCGATGATTACGTTCATTTTGCCATTTGAGCCCAAGTTCAGGCGAAGATCAGGTCAAAAAAAGGTACAATTTTGTATTTCATAATTTGCGATAAAAGAAACATGAATGTGGTTTGTTTCGTTTCAGGAGCCCATTAGTGTCATTTTATTTTGCGTACGAGGTCTGGAAGTCCCGATAAAAAATAACGTTAAAAAACGGTTTTCGCTTCCTGATGGGAAATTGGCTTCGCTTTATGATCCTTTTCCATGTTACATTGTCACTGCGTGTAGGATGTATGCACATTGCACATGGCATAGTGCACACTATCACTAAATCAGTTTACCTGGTTCGACCAGTTTTTTGGCCCCCTTCATATGGGTCCTCCATTGCTGACCTTGAGCCCCCTTGTGCTGTTGCACCCCCCCCCCCCCCCTCCCCACACTGGGCGAACTTCTGGCTACGTGCCTGGTCTTGGATGTTCCTTGGGCCAAAATTTGTACACAATGTGCGCAATGAATGTCCAAACACATGTATTAAAAAACGATGGGGCTGCTTCCAGCCGCGTATAAGCCATCCTAAAAAAAAACTGAGGGGTGTTTGATAAACGACCCCCTCCGGCAAAGCGTGGAATGTGAAAGAAATATAAAAACAGCTTCAGGAACCATTAAAGACTCAACACATCACCATATATATTCTGGATTTGTGGTATAACAATTTGAAGACATTTATATTATGGTGTGATGTCCATTGTTTAAAGACAATTATATATTTTTCGGCAAATTAGCCACATTTTGCACATGTACAAAATATGGCTAACATGCCGAAAAATATATTATTGTGCAATCACATGTGCAAAATGTGGCCTTTTCATTTTCAGGTCGGATGTATCCGAAATAAATTTTATGCGAGTCCAAGTATGCACAGTTTGGTATTCACTCTATTAACTTTAATCTTAGTCTATCTCGATAATTCGCCATTGCTTTACACAACATGCAAAACAGCATTTTCTGTACATTTTGTCGGTGTCTATGATGTCATATTATCGCTGGCGTCATATTATCTCCACGTATACTTTAAGTGAACAGGATTCGTTGAGCTGAGAATGGGCCAAGTTTCACCTAACTGACAAAACGAAACTGAGCACAAGCTCTTACGAAACCTGCAACTGTTATCACTGCTCGTATCAGGAAGTTTAAACTTAGCTTTAGCACTTCCGCTTGCTTGTTCTATTATGCCCACTACGGAAGCCGTCGGAATTCCATTTGAGCGACCGCTTCGGCAGAAAGCCTCCTGAAATCTGCCCCATTGTGCGGGCACGCCGACCTGTGGCATTGCGGTTCATTACCGTCCGATTGCGGCCACCATTCAGTGTGAACGAGCCGCATCCGCCGGCGGCGGCGACGGCAGCATCCTGCCTCCAGAGGGCTCTGGCGCGCCTCCGACGGCCAGCGACCGACGCCGACGAGCCGCCGCCAGCCATGGCCGCGACCCGCCGCCGCTCGGACGTACTGGTGCCGCGCGTGCCGCCACCGTGCTCAGTGCTGGTGCTGCTGGTGCTGGTGCTGGCCGGCTGCCGGCCGCTGACCGCCGCGCCCTCCGGTCAGCTTAGTGGTGAACATGCCGCCAACGGCAGCGCGACGACGACGACGAGTCCGGCGCTAAAGCCGAGCCGTACCGGGGGAGCTGCACCCACGCAGAGCGGCCCCGCGGCTCTCACTTCCGTCCCCGTGCCAAACGTGACCGAGTACCATGACCCACTGTTCGGACCCTACGACCCGAACCGGCTCTATCCTCACGTGCGCTACTTTGAAGTGGGCAAGGTGGACTTTGAGCACGTGCAGGCGCCGTTCGTGATCGGCTGCTGGATTCTGATCGCCGGCCTTGCTAAAATGGCGTTTCACAGCGTGCCGCGGCTGTCTGGGATGGTTCCCGAGTCGTGCCTACTCATCGGACTCGGCATCGGCGTTGGAGCGTTTCTCTACGTGTGTCTCGGCGACATCGAGGCGTCGCACCATCTGGACCCCGACACGTTCTTCCTTTACATGCTGCCACCGATCATCCTGGACGCTGGCTACTTCATGCCGAACAGGCTGTTCTTCGACAACTTGGGCACGATCCTGCTGCTGGCCGTGGTTGGCACCGTCTTCAACACATTCGCGATCGCGGGAGGACTGTACGTGGTCGGGCTGTCGGGTGTGTACGGCGTGGAGACCTCGCTGCTGGATATATTCATCTTTTCCGCTCTCATCTCGGCTGTGGACCCGGTGGCTGTGCTCGCCGTCTTCGAGGAGATCCAGGTGAACGAAGTACTCTACATCCTGGTCTTCGGTGAGAGTCTCCTCAACGACGCCGTCACCGTCGGTCTATACCACATGTTCGAGGAGTACATGATCCTCGGTCATAACGCCTTCCGCATGACCGACATCGGCAAGGGCTTCGTTAAGTTTGCATCGGCAGCGATCGGCGGCACCTTCATCGGCATCGTCTGGGGCTTCGTGACAGCGTTCCTCACCCGCTTTACCCACAAGGCGCACGTAATGGAGCCGATATTCGTCTTCACCATGCCGTTCTTGGCCTACCTGAACGCCGAGATGTTCCACCTGTCCGGCATCCTCTCCATCACGTTCTGTGGACTGACAATGAAGAACTACGTCATCACCAACGTGTCGGCCAAGTCTCACACCACCATCAAATACATGATGAAAATGCTGGCCTCCTGCTCGGAGACGGCCATCTTCATGTTACTCGGCGTCGCCACCGTGCACAATCACCACGACTTCAACCTGGCCTTCGTTCTCGCCACCATCGCCTTCTGCGTCATCGTCCGCTCCATCGGTGTCGTCATCCTCACGATGTTCGCCAACCGGCTGCGACTGCGGCCGATCGCTGTGGTGGACGTGTTTGTGTTGGCTTACGGCGGTCTGCGCGGCGCGGTCGCCTTTGCGCTCGTGATGCTCATCGACCCACACTACGTCAAGGAGCAGCAGATGTTCCTCACCACCACCATCAGCGTCGTCTACTTCACCGTCTTCTTCCAGGGCATGAGCATCAAACCGCTGGTGAAGCGGCTCGGCGTGGAGCGCGCCAACAAACGCAAGCTGACAATGAACGAGCGCATCCATGAGCGTGCGCTGGACCACCTGAAAGCCGGCGTGGAGACTATCGTCGGCCACCCGTTCAGCTACAACGTGAGGCAACGCTTCAAGCAGATAAACCACCGCTACCTGTTGCCGTGCCTGACTCGCGGCAACCACACCCGCGCGCGTGACCCCAAAATCATGGAGACGTTCAGCAAGCTCGTCATGGTCGACGCGATGCAGAACTTCAACGACATCACGAACGTGGGAGGACCAGGCAGCCAGCAGCTCAACACCAGTAGCACCACTGCCTCGGTCTCTGACCTGCCGAGCAGTCCGCCGCCGACCGTCTCCCGCCCGGAAACGCCGCCCCCGCCCACACCGCCACCCTCTCTGCCGCCGCGCCGCTTCAGCTACAAGCGGCACGTGACAAGAGATGAGCCGCTGCCGAACCCTGTGCTCACCGCACTGGACCAGGTGCAGATCACGCAGGACATGGACGCGCGGCATCTGCTGCGTGCCTCGCTGCAGTCAAACGTGGGGCAGCGGCGAGGCGGCGGCGCGGCGGCGGTGCTGCGTGGCGCGGTCAGGCGCCACTCGCTCTCCCTGGGGCGCCGTCGGCTCGGCAGCGAGCCAGGCAGGGGAAAGCAGCTGGATGAAGCGGCCGAAGCTGGCAGGAGGGGCAGTGGAGGAGTCGTGACCGGCAGGAATGGCAATGGACTGCAGTACACGCGACTCTGAGGTCAGATGACTGGGGCAGAGGTCAGGCAGGGTGTGGGGGTCGAGTGGCAGTAGACTGCAGTAAGCGCGACTCTGAGGTCCGGGGACTGAGGCAGAGGTCAGACGGAAGCGGGGGGGGGGGGGGGGTCAAGTCTCCAGGTTACGGAACCAGTCAGTAGCTATAGGGGGAATGCATTTAAAATGACATGTTTGAGTCTGGTGGACCAAACCTCGAGATCAGGGCACTCAATCCTGACTGGTCCGTCAGGCCTTCAGTTCAGGTTCACGTCACTTCATCTTGACCCCGAGGTTAGTTCATTAGACCTTTAGGTTACGGCAACTGACCGTGCGATCACATCATGTGATCTTAAGGTCACGGTGTTCGGTCCAGTGTGTAGTCTGACTTATGAGGAAACTCTTCGCCTTTTGACTGATGAGGAAAGAGAGAACATGACCAAGTGATGCACACGAGTGGAGGCCGCTCACTGAATTCGCTCGGGTTAGTGAACTTCCGTACATGAACATGAACATTTGATGCATTAGTGCTGAGTGTGAAATTACCGTGTCAAAGCATCACTGACTGTGAACTGTGAGCTTCGATGTCCAAATCATCATAGTTGTAACCTGCGGTGCAAGAGTCCAATGTCTCACATTGTTTTGGAACGTGAGGTTTCAAATGTTGAAGCGTGGGATTAGCATGTTATTATAATGTTGATATTCCATCAGTGTCCGTTCTTAGTGCTGAGGTCACTAACGTCTGCGATTGAGTCATGGATAGCATTATCTCCTTCCATTCCAGTCTGTGAAGCTATTGTGCCAACACCAACCGAAAGTGCAGTTTTGGGTATTCTGCACGGTTATGCAAGTTCGTTGATTTAATGTTGTAGCATTCAAACGTGTTGTTCCCGGGACTAATCTTTGTTACGCTTGTCACTGTTCACCACGATATGCTGGTGGTTACCTCGCCTTCAATTAGGGTTACTTCAATGCCAATCACCACATTAGAAACGTCAAGATCTAAGTTCAAGATCTAAATTCCTCACGGCATTCCGCCAATGTTTCTATGATGAAACTTGAAAATGAAGAACATTAAAACCGTCCTTCTTCCTTCTTGGCCCTAGAAAGTTTGTGTTCGATGGGCAAGTGAAAACTCCAACATTCCTGGTAATTGACCTGGTATTTGAACAGTAACGAGTGCTTGCTGGCAGTATCATATCATTGTGCAACCGATCACTTTTTTTCGATATCATACCGTAAAGGAACGACCACATAAAGCAAGCAAGTAGAGGTACATGGTGCACTCTTTTAGTAAAGTTCTTGTTAACATCGCCTAGTTCGAAGACTAAGTAACCGTCGCATGTCATCACAGAAAGACGGCGTTAAAACGAAAGCTATCAGTGTACCATATGCTCTGTTAAACGCTTGTGCTTACGACGCG
Organism: Balanus nubilus; assembly: GCA_031763405.1. Classification (NCBI taxonomy): domain Eukaryota; kingdom Metazoa; phylum Arthropoda; class Thecostraca; order Balanomorpha; family Balanidae; genus Balanus; species Balanus nubilus. The sequence goes on from JARFNZ010129544.1 coordinate 7,940, forward strand.
ACCAAGCTTACACCGGTTCATGCATTAGCGGGAAAGAAATAATGGTGCATAACAGTATTATATGCGACTCATTATTGTGTTTTTGTCTTTGATTCTGTTTAACCTGAGCGGAATGGAGACAGTCGCCTTTTGAAACATGTAATGGTTGGATATGATGCGCATGTTGTCAACAATATCTGTACATTTCTAAAATAAATTATATTATATTGGAAGCAAATCCTATGTATTACCTTTTGAATCAGTAATGCCGAGATCCCAAAAGAAACTGAAACAAATGGAACCAACTGCCATGAGATAGCCTGCGCCGAACTATATAGGGATAGCATACGTTCATTTGTGTGGCCACTGGCTAAATTAACAGCGATTCAGCAGTTAATTCGTCGAATCCATTGCCGCCCGACAATTACTGGTTGTGGACTGAAGGGATTTCTAGCTTGCAATTATTGTTACCACTGTCTGCGGCGGTGAAACAATTTGCTTGCACGTCCTGATATTGCTGCGGCCCACTGGAACTTCACACCAACTTGGGTAAGGCTTCCTATCAGCAGTCCAAGATTAGCCTTCAGGCTGTTAGCCCCTTCTTAGCTACTTTAACTCAAAATTAACTGGGGAGGAGGGGCAAAAAGTGCCCCCTGTCGATTATTTTGAATAACTCAAAAACGAATAGCGCTAACGACGCGAAACTTGGCATACCTTCCTTTACATCAATTTGGCATCTTTTGTAATAAAGTAGTTTCGCTGGAAAATGTCTGAGATATATTTACTTTTTTGACGTCACTACATCCAAATGCGGGCTGAAAAGTGTTAAATGTTAGGAAAGTTGCAAAAAATCAGTTTTGAAGCTAAATGCAAATATAACGCCAAAGACGTCAAATGACGAGTTCTACAAAATGGCTATCTCGGATTTTTATCTTTTTTAGTTTGGACCACTAAAATGTCACAAAAATCGGTTTTGGGGAGAATGCCTTTAAAACTAACATTTTTGAGATAATAAAAACGAAAGATATCTTAGAGAGCTAGGTATGAACTATCTCCAAATCAAATTTCAAAGCAATATCTTTATTTTTGACGGAGTAATGGCTCTATATGTGGGTCTCTGTAATGGATCTATAATGGCTCTATAAAACGTCATTTTATACTTACAATTTCGGGGGATTTCCTGACCACGTGCGAAAATAGTAAATGACACCAACGAATGTCTGAGCAAATTCTGATTCAGAAACATGTCATTTTTTTTTTTTAAAACTTACTTCAAGATTTGACTCTATTTGACCTAACCTTAACCTGAACTTGTTAAAACCCGTAACTGAATTGACTTCAGATGACAAAACTGACCTCACCATCGAATTATATGTCTATAACGACCCATAACACATGTGTAAATCACCCATGTATGTTTGGGTATATTGACCTTTTATGACCTGACCTTGACTTTGAGCCGTACTTGGTATGAGGACCATACTTATATAGTACCTTCACCTAACATTGGAGAGTACAATAGCGCAGTTTAGGCCCAGAGCTGTGTATTGTGCTGCCTCCACGGCTGCAACGCGAAAACCCCAAATATGTACTTTTGGCCTGACCTTGATCTAACACGTGACCTGAACTTTGAAGTTTTGAGTATACCTTAGGTGGTGCGTCTCGTAAAAAGCTTTCGAATGCCGCCTCGCGCGTCTCGCTGCGATCACTGGTTCCGGAGATAATCTGGGGTGGGGCAATTTGCCCCCCCCCGTCCCACAGTCAACGGTGTTTGGATAAGAGCTCAGTCAATGGCGGGTTAAACCGGGCCCTGCTAGGGGGGGGGGGGAAGTCACACCCCCTCTAGTTTTCGAAGATGTACTGCGTTTTTGACACAACTTATCCCACATCCTTTCTGCACCTTCTCTGAAATATTTGAGGGAAGATCCAGGACCGTGGAGTTGGAGTCGAAGCAGGAGTTCGAATCGGTTGGAGTCGGCAGTTTTGACCAGAGTCGGAGTCGAAGTCGGAGTCGCTAAAATATCATCGACTCCGACTTCGGGTCGAAGTCGAGATTAACTTTTCTCACAATTGGCGACGCTTTGGTCGGTAGAGTATTCGCTGTCCTGGAGATGCCCAGACAGTGCGCTGTTCCGCGCGTCACCGATGACGTTGAGTTCCGCTCACCATCAGCTTTTTCATCGATTGCGAAAAACGGCGGCGGGTAGCGCCGCCAAAAATTGGCACACCTATTTAGATATCAATTGCACTCATGGTTGTTGTAAAAAATTAGCCCTAGGTCATCACAAGTCAGATCACCAGTCCAGGTCATGTCACAACACCTTAAAAATGTTTTGTGGTTGTGCCACAGCCACACTGATTAACTAATGGATTTGAAACTTCAGCATTACATAAGGGCATCAGTGCCCACACCTTGCTTACCTCAGGTTTTGTATATTGGTGAGCCGAGGACAGATTATTTTTGTGACCTCCCCATTATAAGTCAATGGGAAAATCTTCAAATGCTTCTTATTGCAAGGCTACACATCATATCAGTCGAATTATTTTAGGATCATGTTATCTTAGACCATTCTTGATGATACATGTGCAATATTTGATCAGTGACCCCTTACAGGGTCATCCGAAGTCATCTTAGGTCACAAACACTTTTGCCAAAACTTTTAATAGATAAAGTATGTGACCTAAAAATGACACAAAAAAGTTCCTCTCGTTAACACGCATAGACTCCTATGCAATATGACCTACTTAGGTCAACACGTGACCTGGACCTTAGTTCTCAATTTGAAAATGACCTCACCAGTTCAAGGATGATATGCCTTCATTTGTCTTGGCTACGGCAGCACGATGGTGTCACAATTATTGTTCTATCTGTTATAAATAGCTAAAAGATATTGGTAAAGAACGATTTTGCTACAAAATGACCGTTTTGACCTTCCATGACCTCTAGAGCCTAAACTGTTTATCTGACTTTAAATCTGACAGCATTATTTTGATAGGGAATTTCAAGGGCTTTTGTTTTATTTTTTCAGGTTCTTTCCAGCTATCATAGTGTCTGAGGTAATCGAGAGTTTCTGAAACGTTTTTTTCAGTTACGCATAATATGGGAAAATGTTACCTTCAGTGACCTCTGGTGACCTCAATATTGACCTGACCTAAAAATGACCTTAATAATCTCTCTTATAGATCACTTGTCACGAGCTATTAACCCTCGCACCGGCGGGGGGGGGCGGATATCCTCCCCCCATAGGTTTTTCGTCGATAGTAAAAAACAAGAACAAATAATACGGCGGCGCGCAGCGCCTCCTAATCCAGCACAATTATTAGCACATCCATTCCGCACATTTTGTAGAAAAAAAATTAACCCAAGGTCATCAAAGGTCAGGTCACAATGTCACATCACGTGACCTTACCTCCAACCTCCATTTTCCGAGTTTGCGGTTCTGCCACAGCCACAGTGGTTGACGG
>JARFNZ010129555.1:0-11382 GCA_031763405.1 Balanus nubilus
ACACACTTTTTGTGACGTTCCTACGCCTATGTCAGTAATGATGGGGCGTCATGCTCTCTCACTTCGGTCATGAAAGCTCAACGATTAGTAGTACCAAAGTCTACCTAGTAAAGTTGAAACAACTTGATGGGGCTCTGGATTACTCAGGTCACCGGAAGGCACCATGGTAAACCTTCAGGAAGATGTTCAGGCCTTTGCCCACAAGGCCGACATCGTGCAGGAGTGGTGTAATGGTACCTTCCCTGAGCTCTGGCAAAATTAAGTAGAGCCCCACTCCACCCAAGACTTCGATTCGCTCATTTTTGATGTCTCCAAGCTTTTGTGAGGTTAATGTCAACAAGCAGCCTCACAACAGAGACGACGGTCTGCGGTGCGGTATTATGGAAACGCTGGCGAATATCAAGAGTACACTCTGCGGAAGGCCTGAGGTAGGCTCAGGTTCTGGTCAGAGCGGCTTATCAACGTCGAGGTCGACTTTTGAAAGTGGCTATTTATGTCTAGTATATGTATGAAATTTGTGCAAAATTTTCCGTAGAAATAAAACAAATATGTCTCTTGGCGTTTTCTTTATTTTTTGCCTGTGCGGATTCGACTGAAAGACCCTGTATACATCCGTTATCCTGCATGCTGCAACCAACAGACCAGTTGCTTGTCAAGGCATGACCTTGCCGCTCAAACATTCTCAAAATGGCTCATGATCATGGCTTATGAAAGCTTACAACTTTCTTATAATTGTGTGTTTTCTGATAAGATCACACTGGCAAATTTATCATTTTTATTCACCATTGCATCATGACAGGATTGGGTACCTACTGCCTACTATGCCGGCTCGCCTGCACGTCTGCCGTTACATCTCAATGACGTCTTTGACAGGACAATACAGAAGCCGTTTGACCGCCTGACAGCTGTTGTAATGACAGTCGCCCGCCATTTCTGATGAGGGGCACGTACCTCTGAGGTGAAAGGGATAATTGCTGTTTTCTTTTATTTCGTCTCATCACGCTTGCCTTTGGTGCGGATGTAACATATGGTCAGAACTGGAAGATGTTGCTCTCTTTCCACTCTTCCTGCTGTTCCTGAATGTCCCTTTATGCAGTTTGAGGGGAGGTACTTGAACCTCTTGCTAACCCGTCTCAGTACGAAAGGCATTTATATGTTTGTGTACCTATGGCCTTCATCTTATCTTTACTTTCCGGTGGCGATTGGCTCACCAGTCAACTTTGAACAAACATGCTAACATTGTGCAATCAAACAATTCGCAAGATGACTACATCAGCAAAGATCTTTCACCACGATGTCGGTTGAGGCGCCATGACTTTCAAGACAACAATGTCACATCAACTACTGCCTAATTTGCCAAATGGTCGCTGCTGTCTAGTGGTCGTGTATAAATATAAAGCAGGTTCATTAGGAAGTTGAGACTATACCTATAGTTTCACGTACCTAGGTCGTATCTCCCTGTGGCCTCATCTGTCCCTGTCGTCCCTGCTGCGTACATAATTGCGTGCTACATTTATTGGAGGCAGGTAAATACTGCAGACCGAACGGAATTAAATGCGCAGTGGCATTCACAGGTATGTAAATGCACACAGCGTAAGACGTAGGAATGCCAAAATTGCAATAAATTTACGTCACTGTGTTTACGATTTAAGTTACATTGCAAGAGTATCGGGCATTGGTTAATGCGTTCTCGAAAACATTATTATGGTGTTTTCTGGAAGGCACCATATTGCCGTGGTAGTTCTGAAGTCGAGTGCATCATTGTGCTGCCATTGATCAAAACATGTCGGTGGGATTAAGGGAAACCACTGAGTCTTACAGAGAAGCTTCTAAGTCTCAGTGATCCGAGGTGTTATCGGAAAAGTTTATGTATGTACGTTGCCGCAGCTTTCCTTGAATGCATTGTGCCGTGCTTTTGCAATGTTTTCAGAGAACGTTACGCGTTGCTAATCCTTGCGCATAAATTCTTATGTTCTCGTTGGTCAGTAATGCGCACGGCGTTTCTGCGAAGGTGGGAGTTCCAGTCGCCGTGGGTTCCAGCAGGCGCCGTTGATTCCAGTGATTCTGGTAGCCGAGCACGGGGACGGCGGCGGCAGTGGCGGCAGCAGCAGCAATAACAGCTGGGGGCGGGCAGCCCAGACCGGTGGGGGCAGGTGGGTGGCTGACTCGTCTTTATAGACGGATAGACATCAGCAAGACATCAGCTAGTCGGAATCAACTGGACGTCCGGGGACCAGACGGCAGGGTGGAGTGCCGCTTGTACATTACAGCAGCGAATAAAACGTAGGTGGAGATCAATGTTAATGATGTGATACAGGACAAGTTGAAGGGGCCGGAAGGATCAGAATATAGAGGAATAGAAAAGATCATGGCGGCAAAAGTCGCGTCAAAGGTTGCAGCTGTATGTATCACTCAAAATTGATACGTTCGTCGGACTACAAGGCACAGGGAAAATATCCCGTACAGTGTACACTGCAGATCTATCAATCGTCGAAAAACTTTTACCTTCTTAGCCTTTTATAGTCTAACAATGTCCTGCTGGGCCCGGTAAGTGGTAAGGCTTAGCAGCGTTCCTCAAGCTATTTCGGGAGACGGAACTTAAGTCACAACCTATCCGTTATTGTCCTGGCATACATATACGTCAGACGTGAGTGCCGTTCACTTTAAACAATGTCGCTTTAATGTGTAAGTACAATCAGATAGCCGGAAATGAAAATGAGGTGAAAACAGACAACTACGTTTGCGTTTGGTATCTGAAAGATGTTCTCCCTTGCTTATTATCCAATTAAATGTACGGGGATCACCATCCCATCGTGCGTTCGAAATCTCTTCTGTCGAGGAAAATTTCCCGTTGGAAAATTATCGCGCCTCAGAGCGTTTGGTATCTTGGATATTATCCATCTATTACTGTGCTGAAAGTCACGTATTTAGCTCAACTAGATCGTGAAATTAATTTCTGTCGACGATAAAAGCATTCAAACTCCACAGCTTCACATAAATTCAACTGTGGGTGGCCAGCGGTGAGCGCACGATCAGCCAGCTGAACGGAAAATATATCTACGACCCTGCTCCGGAGATCCTCCCTCGCGACATAAATTATCGGGGATCATTTCTCATTTTCCAGATGCCGAAAGTGATTCTCGAAAATTGTCCATGATCTTGAAAAATTACCCAGCATTTTCCAGATACCAAACGCAGGGTAGCTGAGGCAGCTCGCTGCGTCGTATTTAATCGATCTAGACAGTCGATGGAAACATGGCCACGAGGGTCTCCACTTTACTGTGCAAAGCGCCGCAGAGGAGACCAACGCAAATTGACCTGAGGGAGGTTAAACTGAGTGACCTAGAATACAGCACCTTGAGACTTGTGTCCCGTGCCTTTTACGGGACGTGCTACATTAATTATTTTTTGGGCACACAGACTGTACACTTGCAGCATGTGGCAAGACAAACCCCATAACACTCACCCTTAAAAAAAATTGGAGAGACAACTGAAAGACATTTTGTTTTGAGACATATATTTGGACGAAATTTCTTCAGAACTATATGACAATGTCTAAAGAATTTAATGTTGGATCATTGTAAATTCGACCAAGCCTCTTGATGCAAGTTGATAAGTATGGAGCACAATGGTTTGAAATTAAAGTAAAAGTGGGGGAACAAAAAACAATTCCGGAAAGCTCGGATTACCAGGGAGGAAGTCGAAAGCAATCGGGTGGTCGCCTCTGTTCAGGATTCCTAGAAGGTCCAAATGCCTTCTAGTCGTCGGTCCACATTTTGTTAAGGTCAAGTGTTATGGAGTTTGTCTTGCCACATGATGTACTGCCTGTGTGCAAGAAATTATGAAGGTAGCACGTGCCGTTTAAAAAGCACGGGATAAAAATAAATATCAGGGGACTTTATCCCGGGTCAGCCTGTACATTCCAGTTAAATGGCGGCAAAGCTCCGAACAATATTTAGATTCATCCCATCAAACAAATGGCCAACAGTAACGTTTTTCTTACGAGATACAACAGAGAATCGAATGCCCCTGGATGGGGAAATTCCATATTTGGTACGAATTTGCTACGCTTTCCTGCTGTTTGAAAATAAATGACATATATTGGTGACGTTGAAAAGTCAGGCTGGTTTGTACGGAGTTATTTGCATTATGTCTAATGCATTGCGGATGTCTATATGGCAAAGTTTCCTTCCCTTTCCTGAATCAGGTTCTGCAGCCTGCATGGATTCGTGCCAAACAGGCGTGGTCAGTGATATGATTGCGTGGGTAGAAATCAGCAAATGCCTTACACAGGTATTATTGCAGTTTCTCAATCACTGATCATGGGGTTCAATATCGAACCTGTGCTGCACATGATGTCAATGTCTATCTCTTTCACACAGAATCGTGATAGTTCACACAGAATCGGATGCAGTTAAAGGTCAGGGCGACCCTTAGGTAAAGGGAATCTGGGATGTTTTACAGTATTTGCTGCGATCGAATAGTGCTCAGTGGCTACCTTACGGGTACTGTTCTGTCCAGAAGTCATGACAAATACGCAGCGGAATGTTCACATGAGATCAGCTGACGTAACTTGCAGGTGACTCGGGTGTTCAATGTTTACCTTTACCTATATCGCACGCTGTTTTCACACCGCCATTACAGGTTGGATATCGTTCAAAGAAATGAATGGATCGTGTTATGCAAGTTTGTCTTACATTCAATATATTTTAAAGATAATTTGCTGCATTCGATTTGTATCGCCTGCAGACAAACGAGCCACTTTTGTCGAGACCTCTTTTATATATTAACCATAACCAACCATATGTCCCGGAATATTTGAGGACGATAGACAGAGCCCTGCTATCTGTCCGAAAATATTGTGGGGTAACCAAATATACTAACAAAGGGTTGCGGGTTTGCAATATAACACACACACACACAAAAATAGCAGAGAGTGGTGTGACCCAAAGTGATTGCCTTCTCAATATTTTTTTAGAGTAGATGTATTTACCGTAGTAGGGTCACACGGGAAAGGGATGGGCACTTGTGCCTACCTGATAATGGGTAGGGAAATTTAAGAAAAAAATTACACCAAATTTAGTGATGGCACTACAGGCGATTTTCGTGCCAAGTCTCACTTTTTTAAGAGCTTTCGAGCAAATTTCATGTAAGAATATCATGACGTGACATGACAAGCTCCATATATTGGATATCTAAGATTTGTTTTTGTTTTTACCCCCAAATTCTAAAGTTGATTTTTGAGAAAGTTCCAGAAAATAAAACATTAAAAATACAAAAAATCGTAATATGGTTTGGAGAACTAGCTATGGACGATCTCAATACCAAATTTCAAAGCAATTGCTTTACTGTAGACTGAGAAATCACTACATAAGTATAAAAACTAATGAAGTCATTTTATTACATTTATAAATTTCAAAATTTACCTTATATGCCCTGGCCTTCATCTGTCCTTGATAAGACCTTCACGTTAATGACTTCAGATGGTAAAATGACCGTCACCATCAAATTTAACGTGTAAAACAACTCATAAAACACTCATGTCACACGAATAATATATACATTTTGAGGATATGAATCTTTTGTGACCTGACTTTTGACTTTAACTCGTGCAATATAAAGCGTGTTTAACTCGTATATTTAACTTGTATGTTTAACTCTTATGTTTAGTTTGTATGTTTAACTCGTATATTAAACTCGTATGTTTTAACTAGAGAATGTAGGGGTTTTCGAAATGTCAGCTAAAAGGATATGTAAGTGTGGATACTATAGCTTGATATTCATGATGTATTCCATGCAAATTTTACCTAATTCTGTTTCAAAATAAAGCCAGAATCTGAATATGAAAATTGTAAGCACCTGTAAAACGTTCTGGTTTGTCCAGCACTATGTCCTTATGTCCTTCTCTAATCGCGATGGCGATGGCGTCATTATAATTTTGTATCCATAACTTTGGCAATCGCATCGCAAATGACAAAATATTGTTTTTTTCAATTTTGTTTATCTGTTTAATCCTTGTTTAATCTTTTAAATGTTGTTTCTAAAAACTTAATCTTTATTTCAATACTACACACGTAGAAGTCGTTAGACGAGTACCAACTGGCAACAATCTGGAATAAATATATAAGACTTTTAGAGGGAGATAATTTTCAGTTACGGTAACTAATAAAGCGTAATAATAATGCAATCATTTCACTTTCAAGCGATTGTGTGTCCTCGTATGTGAATTTTCCATTTACGTGAATATCATTCGTTTCTTAATTTGTATGAGAACCCGGAGATATTATGAAAATAAGTCACGAGGTTCGACGTGTTTCAAGGAAATACTGGTCTAAAAAGTATTTCTGAGCAGTACTCGTGGATCGCAAACCTCAGAGTGTTTTATGTTGCATACAGACAAGAGATAGCAAAATGACTTAAATTTAATATATTATTTATTGTCCTGTGTCTAAAATCGAAATACATCGTTAACTCCATAGACGTGGGGAAAACCCTTACATTCCCTTTAGATTAAATATTATACTCATACAACACCTTCAACAAATACTTTGAGAGTAGGTACTTTGGCGCAGTTTGATTCAAATTCCGCTCATAATGCGGACTCTACGATACGTAACGCGAAAACACCAGATTTTGACCTTTGACCTGTCCTTGACGTGACACATGATATCAATTTATACATTTGTATTTTACTTCATTTGTGTCTCACCAAAGGGTTTCTAATGCTGCCTTGCGCGTCTCACTGTGGTTATTGGCTCGGGAGATAATCAGGGGGATTTTTTTCCCCTCCCCAAGTCTCTGGTGTTCGGCTGAGGCCCCAGTCAGTGGCGGGTTAAATCATATATGGCCACTGATCATCAAATCAATACTTCAATCGTGTCGCGTTGCGGCCACATAAACATTTAGCCAAGTTTTCCTTGTTTGTCGTCCTCTCACTTTCCACAACCACCCACCTCTCTCCTTCTTTCTCACTCTCCTTTCCCCGCCCTTCTCCTCATCCTCTCCCTCTCCAGTGCAGGAGTGAATAGTGAATGTGCACTGTGCAGGAGTGAGGGGTCCGCTGGTGACCCGCAGGCGCCGAGATAACATGACCGTCCCCACTTCCTAATCCGCGCCGCAGATGCCGCCAGCATGATAATGCCTCGCTCTGCCGTGGTTTATTACAGCCGCCGTTCAGTTTAGGGCCGACGGAGCGTCGGGCGCCGCGGGAACCCAGCCATCACGGCTGAACGCGGCCCTGCTCGGAGAACGGAGGGATTTACAGAGGGTATTATCTGCTCGTGCAGTGTCGGGAAGTGTCGGAGTAAGGGATCGAGCGGCGGGGGCCAGTCTCCGACGTCTGGGCTGATAGGAGGTTCCGGTGCCTCCAGCGGGGGTGTCGGCTGGCGGAGGAAAATGTGATGCTGCCTGCGTCACGACTCCAGACCAGACTCTATGATTCTTATTGTTTCATTTTTTTTTAATCATTCTTATTTCACGTGAATCATTCATGAATCGTTTCACCTCTTCGCAATCTTGTCATAAATCATTTATTTAATTATTCATAGCACACAGAATCATTATTTTTGGGGGACAATATAAATTATACAAAAGATATCCCATCTTCATAATGCGCGGTTCGTTGGAAGGGTTCGGAAGGTTCAAACTAAGGGAGATACACCATTCGAAAGCTAAGCTCACGCTGAGTCCAGCGCTGTAAATTTGTCAAAAATCCATGGACGGACTTTTTTCAAAATTGACATTTTGTTAAAAAATATCATTATTTTCAGATTGCCAGGGCTGTCGCGTAAATTATGGCGTAAATGCTGACAAATGTTATGTTCATCGATTCGTCATGTTCTGCGCTACAACCTCTCACGGAATGCAAAACCATGAAATAGTTTGTTTGGTTGCACGGCTGCATGGAAGCCGAGCGCTCCCGGTGTCGGCACTACGGCGCAATCCCGCGTGCGTCTCACTTGTAGAAGCGCCCTTCGCGACACGTGAGCTGCGCACTGCGCGCCGACGGCCCGGCTTACGTGGCAGGCTTTCAGCCATGCATGGCTAAACGGCGCATTGCATGTTCAAAAATCTGGCTCTGATTGCTAGCCTTGCTATCCGTGAACATCGTGACAAAGTTCCAGCCACCTCCGATTGCTATAAGTGGTACTTTTGGACCATTGAGTGCACCATATTTGTCATACGTAGCCTCTGACCGGGATCCACAAAGCAACAGTGACATCACCGACCCATTGCTTTTCGAGACTGTACCTACGTTCACATTGTAGCCGCCTGAGGCGCGAGTGGCGTGAGCCCGACCTGACCTTGACCAGCCGGCGGCCGGCGCGGCCGCCTCTGACGTCACACTGTGTACAGCCTGGAAGTTAACCAAGCTGAACCTGCGCAGATGCGTCACACGTGTCCCGGTCAGAGACTACATATGACAAATAGGTGCATTCAATTGTCCTAAAGTACTATTTATAGCGATTGCAGGTGGCTGGAACTTTGTCACCATCTTCATAGATAGCAAGGCCAGTAGCCAGAGCTAGCTTTTCAACATGCGATACACCGTTTACCCGTGGCTGGCCGAAAACTCGACCCGTAAGCCGGGTCGGCGGCGTGCGGTGCGCACCTCGCGTGTCGCGAAGGGTGATTCCACGAGTGGGGCGCGGGTGTGAGGGCGCCGTAGTGCCGAAACCGGGTGCGATTGGCTTCCATACAGCCGTGAAGGCAAACAAACTATCTCATGGTTTTGCTTTCTGTGAGAGATTGTAGTGCAGAGCATGGCGAATCGGTGAGCATGCCATTTGTTATCATTTAGGCAATAATTTACGCGATAGCACTTGCCAATTAAAAATAATGCATTTTTCGGTAAATTGACGATTTAAAAAAGCCGTCGATGAATTTTTGAAAAATTTACATCGCTGGACTCAGCGTGCGCTCAGCTTTCGAATGGTGTATCTCCCTTAGTTTGACCCCTCCGAACCCTTCCAACCAACCAACGTGGGTGAGGAGCGTGCTGAACTGCTGTGTCTCAGGCTGCTATTGTGAATGCTCGTTGTGACTATGCTCAGTTTTGGCTGTAAACATTAATCGGTGGTCTATGTCTGGTCATCTGGTGTCTGATCTGTTTTGTTTTTTTGCGACTATATTGTTTGTTGACCCATTCCTGGAACCCTTGTCCTGACGGTCAGGTGACCAGCGCAGCCTTGGTGTCCGGTCTGTCCTTCAGTGACCCCTGTTCTGCCCTGACCCTCAGGTGACCAGCGCTGTCCTGGTGCCTGGTCGGTCGGCCGGCTGTCTGGACACTCCCGGCACGCCTCTGGAGCGGGCCCGCAGTCGGCTGCACGTGGCCGCCGTACCCGAGACGCTGCCCTGTCGAGAGAACGAGTTCTTCGATATCTACACGTTCGTGGAGGCGCGCCTGCTGGACGGCACAGGCGGGTGAGTCCACTGACTGTTGATGGAGGGGAGGCGTGTGTCGCTGACGGGTGTGTCCACTTGGTGCCGGTAGAAGGGGAGAATTGTGCCCCGGGTGGGTGAGTTTACTGGTTCCTGGTGGATGGAGGCATGTGCGCCACTGGCGGATGAGTTCCGACGACTCGTCAGGCGTTGTTCCGACTGTTACGCCTGTATTGTGCGTCCCCGGCAGGTGTATGTATGTCAGCGGAGTGCCCGGCACCGGGAAGACGGCCACGATGAGGGAGGTGGTGCGAACTCTGCAGGAAGCTGTTCAAACCGAACACCTGCCCACCTTCCAGGTCAGACACGCAAAACGACATCGCAGTGATTTTTTATCAGCGGAACGTCGGCTGGTTGTGGTTATTCAGATACGTGCTCATTTCCCAAGCATTCAGTCTTTTGAGGTACTGTTATTTGTTTCTTATCAAGTCGCTAAATGTATACGTTGCCGTTCAGCTAATTCAGCTGAACAGGCAGTGTATTGACCCCCGCAGCTATCTCCAGTGCTGACAGTATCCAGACAGCCTGCTGTCTCCCTCTGACGCGTCTCCTCATTCTCCCCAGTTTATCGAGGTGAACGGGATGCGGCTGACCGAGCCACATCGGGTCTACTGTCAGATTCTCTCTGAGCTGACCGGCAACAAGGCTTTGCCCGTGCACGCGGCTGAGATGCTCGACAGACGGTTCTCACAGCCGGCCGGTCGCCGCCAGCCCGTGCTGCTCATGGTCGATGAGGTGGGTCTGGGCCCGCAACAGGGATAGATAGACACGGCATTCAGCTGTTGCCCCGTAACGCAGTACTAGAGAGAAAATATCTGTCTGGATCTTTAAGGCTTCAAGGCATGCACCTATCATATGCTTGAAGAACGTTCAGATGTGTATACATTTATGTGTTCTTGTAGGTCGCATTTTGGTCTATGTTCAACTGAATTCATATTTGTCGTATTAATATGTCGTATTTGAATTCGTGGATGCCCGGATATTGCTCAAGTCACACACATCAAACAACTTTTATTACCGTGTAACCCGGCTCTGTTACCCGCCATGTTTCCTTGTGCTTCTCTTCTTCATTTCTTCTGCTGTGACGTTTGAGCTCACGTGTTCTCTGTCGTCCCTCAGCTGGACCTGCTGTGGACGAGGAAGCAGAACGTGCTGTACAACCTGTTCGACTGGCCGAGCCGGCCGCACGCGCGCCTCATCGTTGTGGCCATCGCCAACACGATGGACCTGCCGGAGCGGATCATGATGAACCGCGTCTCCAGCCGGCTGGTGAGGACGCAGTAGGGGGGGGGGGGGGGACTGGGAGGCCGTTGGGGGAGGGGGGCGAGGGGACTGGGAAGAGAGCGGATTTCAGAGAGTAATGGAGGAAGAGAGGGATAGAACGTAACAAAAGAACACTGGGATGGATAGATGCGCAGTGCGCACGCATGCACAATTTCCATCGTTTTACTATATGTGGAGCAGGTCTTCGTGTATTTTATCACGTGTCTGACCCGGCCCACCACCCCAGTCTTTCTGTTCTACTCAAAACGAACTGATCCTCTCGACCTGGGCTCTCCCGAAGAGACTGATCTGCCGTCTATGTCCCTGCCCAGGCTGCAGACCCAGTTTGCCACGCTGGTCTCGTGTCTCCCGACCCGACCTGACTTCGGTTATGTTCGTCAACTGACCTCTGACCTCTCGTGTCGTCCCAGGACCTGGCACTCTGGCTTTGACCTCCCATGTCACCCCAGGACCTGACTCTGGCTCTGACCTCCCATGTCACCCCAGGACCCGATTCTTTGGCTCTGACCTCCCATGTCACCCCAGGACCTGACTCTGGCTCTGACCTCCCATGTCACCCCAGGACCCGATTCTTTGGCTCTGACCTCCCATGTCACCCCAGGACCTGACTCTGGCTCTGACCTCCCATGTCACCCCAGGACCCGATTCTTTGGCTCT
>JARFNZ010129566.1:0-11382 GCA_031763405.1 Balanus nubilus
CCTGGCGTGAAACCTTTCACACAAGGTGCGCAATCGATGCCCAAACAGGTGTGCAAAAAACGGCAGCGTTGCGCGCCGCCGTTTTTTCGCTATCGACGAAAAACCATCGGGGGGGGGGTGTCTAAACACCCCCCGGCACGGCGCGGGTTAAACGTTGGGACTAAATTCTGCCAGCTAACCGGAATTTCCCGATCGGACGGTAGAGGTCAGAACTTGCGCAACAAGCTATGCTTAGCGTGCGCTCTGAACTCGTAATTCCGTCCATTCAAAAGGTTCGAACTAAGTTTATGAAACACACGCATGCGAACGTGTGTGCATGTGTGTTTAAGTGTATGTGGTGGTACGAATGTGTGTTTGTCTGTGTGCGTATGCTCGTGACGGGAGTGACCTGGTAACAAAAGACCTTGTGCCTCAGTTACCTTCTTTTGCTGCTGTTTTCGAATTCGCATTCCAAGAACGAAGATGGAGATTGAAGCTGACTACAGAAGAAAGATGCTCGCCAAAAAGTTCAGACAAAAACTTAAAATTATTCAGAATATTGAGATGGATGAAATGGATCTGAAGAAAGGTAAGTGATAGTGAATAACGCCAACAGTTTCGAGTAGCACCTATAGGTCAACAGCGTGTTACTAATCTCAAAGTAAAAGTTTCAGGATATTAACATCACTCTCTGAAATGAAACGCAAACGTGCGTCCACATGCCAGCTGCAGGCAACGCGCTTGATGCCTATCGATTCTCTAAACCTGACCGACGTGTAGCGCGCGTTGACCTCGCATGACTGGACCTCTACATTGCGCTGATATGTAAATGCATTCCATTTAATACCTGAAGAAACTAACTACATTCCATTTAATACCGTTACGATCCACGATTCATTTAGTTGATGATACACTTAGCTTAGTGCTTAGTGCAGGGATAAGCCATGAGTGATTATTCGAAGCTTCCTCGTGGTGTATACGGCGTCGTATTTTCACAGCCTCGCCAGGGTACACACATCGACTGGCTGTGATTGGACCTCTCCAAACACACTGTGACGCCCATACCGATGGGGCTACCGGGCCTCTCCAAACAGACTGTGACGCCCATACTTATGGCCGATACCGTGGACGGATTGGCGTCCACCGCGCCTGTGGCGTGGTAGCTGTTTATAACGCGACGGCCTCCTGGGGCTTGTGAGAACCTCTCTCGATGTTTACGGTGTAGTACAGTATAAGAGTTAACTAGTGGTTTTTGTTATGTCAATCTAACTTCGCTTTCCATTTAGTTTTCTTAGGCACACGACCTTAAACACTTGGAAGCCCAGCTTTTCTCTCTCTCTCTCTCTCTCTCTCTCTCTCTCTCTCTCTCTCTCTCTCTCTCTCTCTCACTCTCTCTCTCTCTCTCTCTCTCTCTCTCTCTCTCTCTCTCTCTCTCTCTCTCTCTCTCCATTTCTCATCTTTGCCCTCAGGCTGCTCAAACAGTCCCAATATGTTTTTGTGTTGCGGCAGCGCTGGACCGGATCCGGGCCGAGTTCCGGTCGGACACGGAGAGCCTGGCTCAGTCGGAGGCGGGCCTCAGTCTACCCGACGATGGTGCCTTCGCCGACGGAGTCTCGCTGACGCCCACCTACCAGCGCGGCAGTCAGATCACACTGGGTACGTACTCCAGTCCGCTATTTTTTAAAAGGTCCAAGGTATACCTATTTTCGAAGCTGAAATGCCACTATTCAAAGGTGGACTGCGAAGTTAAATTTCATTCATTTGTTTTGGAAATAATTTAGATTTTTTTGCGAAGTGCACTTTTGAGATTTGACCGTGTATGTATGTACATACCTTCTGAAAATAAACAGGCCCTAGGTGTGGACAGACTGTCGGGGGCACATCGGCCATGAGAATAGTCCTAAGGCTACCGCTTGGCGCCTCTGATTCGGTTATATGTGATGGTGTGTTTCACCATCGCATAGCACGCATATTTTTCAATACGGATATCGTTGCTTGTAAACGCATGCATGTGTCTGTGTCATCGTAATATTGTCACGTTCCGATTAGCACGCATCACTTGAGAAAAACTGCATTAACCTCCATATGAACTTTTGCGGGAGTCCTACGGATATCGTGGTGACTGTTTGACAGACTGTTTGTGGTCAGGTTTCAGTCTGGAGGATCTGCAGCAGGAGGTGCAGATGACACCACTCCGGAGGATGTCCTCCTCGGTCACCGGCTTCGTGCGCGGCATCCCCGGCTGGTTTCGACGCAACTACCAGCACGACGACTCGTAAACAAAAGACTTCCAGTGCGACTCGTGGATGGGACTACCAAGACGAGGACTCATAATTGCCGGTCAGGGTCCGAACAGACCTGACCAGTGTCGGCCGGCGACTTTATGAAGGGCCCTGTCGGCATATGTCGGTCCGGAGTGTTCCGAATATTGCAGTCGGCCAGTTTAACCCTATTACTGTTCGCGAGGGGAAGGATTCGCCCCCAACCACAGGTTTTTAGTGCATCATTAATTAACCTAGGATCGGCGAACTTTTTGGCTTTTTCCAACATTTCATCTCACATCAAATGTTGTACCCTTTCCCAAAAGTTGCACCAGTGGCGGGTCCAGGACTTTTTTTTAGACATAGGCGTTCGGTCGTCTTTGACCGAAAACCTTTACATGTTTAATTACTCGTGTAGGGTTGGTTCTTTGTGTAAAGTGTGAGTAAAAATAGGGAGATTAGTAGACAATTACATGCTGTTTTAGATGACTATCACGAATTTTAAAATCGTGATTTTCAAACTACCAATATTTTGAAAGTTGATCTTCTTTTTCTCCAAATCGTACACAATTTTTTTTCGTTAACGGGACAGTTGTCAGAGAGGATATGCTAGTTAATATCTGTAAACAAAATCGAATAATAATGTAAAAGAAGTCGATATCCTAGTTGATGAATTTGTAGTCAGTGACATTCTGAAAGGTCATTTAAGATCATCCGAGGTCACGAACACTTTTTGTCAATAACTCCTGACAGGAGAAAGGAAGAGACTCGCAACCGGTGCTTACGTGTTTGGTTCGTCAAGACGCGTCTTCTAATACGTAACCTGACATACCGGTTACCCTGACCGGTACCGGTACCGGTCAACCCGAGATCAGATTTTGGGATTTAATAAAGAGATCAAAACTGGCGTGCCTCGAGCCACCTTGGCGAGAACACTTTGACGTCAACGTTATTGTCCCATCATGCTAAGGTAACCAGTCATTCACGAACAAGGCATTGCTGAAAACAGTTATTACATTTGGTGACCTCTGGAGCAGTGTTCGTCAGGGGTCGGGCTGGTCGTATTGCCATAGGCTGGGCCACCTATGGGCCAGGTCTGGGTCTGAATTTTATGGAAATCAATGGGATCCGGATGAGGCTGGGCTAAACATTTGTAAATTGTACAGACAATTCTCCGACAAAAAGTTCATGTAATTTTGATCCTAAGATCATCGTAATGCGTGATAAAAATAAATATATACCCTCAAATTTGGTTAATTATTACACAATTATAGTCTATTTTTTTCAAAAGGCGTAGGTACGCCCGAAGCAGGTTTTCAAATTGCCCCATGCAAACAATGTTAAAGTCCCAGTCAAAAAATTACCAGCGACTTAAAAATTTTATTGAAGATATAGGCGATTCTTTGCGTAGAGCACTTCGAACCGTGCGCCTTTTTAAAATAATGAACTATAGGCATTTGATAAATGTAGGGTGATAGGATGATGATGTTTTCGTCTTCCTCCTAGCTACCATACTTTTTAAGTATGGTAGATAATTCGATAATTAGAGTTCGATAATTTAGATAATTCGAGATTTCTGGAACACTAAAATGACAAGTTTAAGTTGATCTTATTTGACCTCATTTAACCGTGCAGATATTGCTTCGTCATGAAAAGTTCACAAGATAGGGTTTCCTTTGGTCCTTCACCACCAGCTAAATTTCTTATTTTAGCTCTCATGAGGGCCGAGATCTGAGGGGGAGGGGACAAATGAGACCTCCCGCCCGTTGTGTATCTTTGTCATGCCTACAGTAATAGGGTTAAAGCTGGTCGCACACTAGGCCATTCGGTCGCGATATCGCCAAAATTTCCTCTCGGTTACATCATTGCGATGTGATCCATCCTCAAAATGTTTATCATCACTTTGTCACACCGCAACTCCCGACCAAAGTAATTGCATTCGGAGTCACGTTTGTATATTTTGCCTGATATACTGGCAATATCGCGGGTAGAGTTGTGGCGATATCGCGGGCCGAATAGTTAGTGAGCGGCCCGTTTAAAGTGAAGTGCGACATTGGCTGAAGCCGCGGTATTTTGCCAGATTGCGCTGGATAATGATGTCCGTGGCGTCCTCTGACATATGATGGTTGGTGGTGACGCCAACGGCTGGGCGGAACGCTCGGCCGCTGGCGCCACTGTCGGATCCGATGATCAGAGGGCGTCGCTGATGTCCAGTGCACCTGGCAGAAAACCAGCCATCTGGCAAAACCCCTCCGGTTCATGAAGGTCGTCTCTTCCCTTTAAGTGGGTCTGAGTGTCGCCCGCCGGTCACCCATGCCTAGCAGACTGCCGAGCTGGCGCCGGCCCTGTAAGCACAGCCAATGGCGGATCCAGAACGCTGTGGGGGCATCATTCCAAAAAAGTTTCGCGAATTTCAGAAAACTCATCGGATATCGCTTCCTTATGCCTTGCTAGACGTTTTAAAACAAACTTTCCTTAATAAAAGTCGCTTAGATTTCCTTCCAGAGCGGGAAATGTGCAAATTTTCGTCGATTTCAGGCGCTGCGGGTGGCATTTGCCCCTAATGCCCCCCCCCCCCTGGATCCGCCAGTGAGCACAGCTACCACTTCATCATCCCGCTCGCAGCCCCCTGCTCGTGTTCGCTACCTCGGTTATTTCTTTCTACACCTCACTGTTCAATATACTTCTTCGCACTTCAGCTCATGTGTAGATAGTCAAACTTGCATATTGTCGTCAGTTACATGCTAAGTAGACATGAACATAACCTTGGGTATGATAATACAGGTGATAATTTATTCACGTGCAGGGTATGAAGCCGAATGTGTTATGCGCTGTAAAGCTGACGACGTTCATTCCCACCTATCAAATTCATTCGAACTCGAGGCCATCGGCGCCCGCATGTCACATCGATCAGGAATTACAAGCACACATAGGACTGAGCCAAGTCTGTGAAGAAGGTGCATGAAGTGCATTTGAAGGAACGCCTGTCGTGTAAACAAAACAATGGGAAAGCAGGCAGCTTGTTGGTTGTTCAGGAACCAGTCTCACAGCATACACATACTACGAAAACTACATACATCGAATATCGATACCAAGTGTAAACAATAAATGCAAAATATGGAATATATTTTCTGAAGAAACTTAACAATAATGTATGATCGAAAATTTAAAGGTGGAAATAAATACCAAATCGTTGTAGTTAGAACACTTCACCGCTATACTAGCCTCTCCTGAGGTTGCGAGAATGGCTCGCGTTCGTAAATTTTGTATTTCACATGGAATTCATGAAGCAGACCTTGACGCCGAGAGTCTGCAGCAGTGCGCGGCAGGCCAGCAGCGCTACGATCACCCTGGTGGCCGGCGCGCACATGACCTGCTCCTGGATCTTCATCAGCCGGCCCAGGTATTTGGCCGGGTTGGGAGGACAGTTGCAGCCAGGCACGTCGTCCGGCGGCTCGCAGTCCGAGTCGGGAGTCGGGTGCGGGCATTCCGGAGGACACCAGCTTATCATACGGTGAATCTGAAAATGGAGCAGTGATAGTTATGTACGAATAATGGCTAAAAAGCAGGCTTAAAATGTTAAAGGCTCATAATTCGCTACTCCAAATTTATCCAGCTATCGCACATTTGGGAAAATAATGCGTACTATAATTCATGCAAATACATAGTTTAATTAAGTCAACCATTTTGATTCATAAGACCTTCACTTACCACATTTTGAACACCTAGGAATGCAGAAACGAAAATTGACGAGTTGCAGCTGCTTCGACCAGGTGGTGGACAGCTGATCGTTTTCCTAGTGCACTTCACCACGGTTCGACGGCATGGCATGGTCAACAAGGAAGAATGTGCGCAGAATGACGATAAAAAGTGCAAGCTACTATCTTCCTTAGTTTCGATAAGACGTTTGCGGCAATAACACCTTAATCACTGCTATACAAAACTTGTAAGTGGACGTTTTTAATGAGAACTTCTAAGGTATGGACGTACGCAAAAAAATAAGCTAGGTAATGTAGCTGTAATTTGTAAGTAATTGGATTATAATACACTATGGCCGAACTGAAATTTGAAAGGATACAAGTAATCGTCAATGTCAAAAACTTAAATTTATTTTCCAAAGCACGGCGTTATTAAATTAAGTTCCCGCTGAGAGTTGAAATCTTATCTCCACACCACGAGCTTTGCGTTTGCTAGCACTACCCCTTACCAAGTTGGAAATAGTTCGCCCATCGAATATCGCACTGGTGACAGGAATTCAGTCCCTCTTGGGGTTTGCAGTAACCGGCAAAATTATGGTACATTTGTAAATGGTCCGAAGAGCATAGCCCAAATTGAGGCACGATGATTTAAGCACTAGTGCACAAATGGACGAGTGCACCGAATCTACTTGTGCACAAGTGCTTAAATCAGCTAACGAGTCGTCGTGTGTACAGTGATGGAGGTAAGTTTCTTGGGATGGGGAAGGGTAATATCTTTTTTTCTGCAAGGGGGGATGTAATCCGAAATATTTCAAACTAAATTTTCCCCATGCAACGACAATAGACAGAATGTTAAAGCTCAGCAGAATCCCATTTTATCTAGTTTAAGTTTTATCGTTCTGGGGTAGGAGGGAGGGGAAGGGGGCGTTACGTTTCATATCAGCCCCCGGCTTCCATTATACCATCACGAAATATTTTAAGACCTTGAAAATTTACCTCTCGGGGACCGCTCAGGCCTGGCAAGAGCGTTACTAGTCCTAAAAATATCCTATCACGTAAGGGAGAGAGGGGTATGACGGGCATAGTTGTGTTTGCTGCTTCATATTTCCGGGACAAGTGCCACGATAGTCTTGGCATTTTGATTCGGACATCGTACGACATTTTTCGAGAGAGACTGCCCAAAAAATGTTTTGCACACCATGTGGGGTAAGACGGATTTCCAAGTGGGGCATGACGGGCATACATTTACCTGATCTTACCTGATCACACGAGGCAAATGCTCCTCGACATTTCAGTCGTTGGTACATTCCATCAGAATTCAGATTATTTATTGGCATGCTCTCTAATAAACACTGGGAAAAATTCAGGGATGTAGTTGAGGTATTCAACATGGCTGGGGACTTCAAGTTTGCGGGTAATTCGTGGGCATCTTCGCCGCCAACTGCGTTACCCGCGGGTAGCTGCCCACCAACTTTCTCCCGGCGACTTCCATTCGCGGTTAGGTCGCGGGCAGCGACCCGTGGGCAAATATTGAAATGCCTACTTACCCGCCATTTTAAAGGGCAGCTGATCAATGCAACAAAGGTATTATTTGACTTTTTATCGGTGTTATGTGCCCAAATCCGTCATTCCTTCATACTGTATGCTACTGTAATATTGGCAAACAGCGGAGTCCATCAACATAACAACGAAGCCCAGGCAATGTATTATAGGCACACTGTATTGCAATGCATTACAGGCTGTTTCTCAATAAAGGAGCACAATGCTAAAACATTGTTTCTTTTTTCCAAACAACTTTTGATGAACAACGCTCTGTACCAATGAATATCACTTAGCAACGATTTTCTATCTGCGGCCGCTATCGCCGAGTTCGCTCTCGCACTACTGCAAAGAAGCACGAGGAGTGCGTCGGCCGGACACCGACCGACGGACGGCGAGATATGATTCCCGCCACACGACTGCCTGGTCAAAGACGGGCGTATCAAGTCAACTGGCGGCGACCCAGCTCGTCTCGGAGTTAGGCAGTGACAGTCGCAGATGGGAGAGAAGGGTAGCCGAGTCGGGTAATGCCCGCGGCACCTGGAGTTCAGGTGGGCCCGAAGCTCCCGCCTGGGTTTCAGACAGAAACAGAATCTTTTAAGGACAGGAAGAGCCTTCTGAAAACCAGATAAAATTACCTCCTTGAAGTCTAAAGTGAACCCTCTCATAGCCAAAATGGGCCCTTTTGAGATTGCAAGGAGCACTCGATGTAAAATTATGGGGGCTAAGTGGGACAAAATAGATTATCTGTGATTCAGAAATGGTGCTTTCAAGGCCTGGGTGAAGGGTCCCTCGGCACATCCCGACCCTTTTCAGACCGACTGTTGCCCTTTGCATAATAGTCCCTTCCTCCTCAAAGGCCTGCTGCGACCGCCCCTGGAGGTGGTGTGCCATAAATATTATGTTTAGCCCATGTAGCTTAGGACTGAGCGGTGAAAATCCATCTGAAAGTAAATATGGCTTTCGAGAAGGGCACAACAAAATAAGCACGAATTCTGCAATGCATAGAGGTGGAATACAGGTTTGTATTCGACTCAGCTTTTTCCAACTGACTTGACTCTGACTCGTTTCCTTTGGACTCTGACTCAACCCTGACTCAAGGGTTGAGTCAAAGTATCAAGTTGTGCATCGGTTTGTGCAAAGACCGTCCGCTGTGCGCCATAGTTGTATTTGTTTATTACCGTTAACGCTCGAGGATTGTGACTTCCGGGGAGACTGGCCCAGACAGGTGAAGATGGTTGTTTCTGTTGCGTTGTTCGAATGACAACTCCCGGAAGAATAACTACACTTGGAGTTTCTGGTGTTTTGTATTGTCATGATGCTTTCATGGACCCCTTTGCATTCAACATTTTTGCCTCAGGATATTTACCAAAGTTTTGAAGCCGAAACATTTAATATCGCGAGCGAAGTACGAGGTAAAGGAAATCCTCCCGGACACTGTATGGAGACAGGTTATTAGCCGCAATAACATAGCAACAAAGCAGAAGTTCACAACTCTGCAAAGCGTCGCGATCGAACAGCTCCAAAACCGGCGTATGCAGGGCTGGCTCGGCGGCCGGCCTAGCCATCTAGACCAGCCGCTACTGCCTGCCGGAGCAGGCCTTCGGAGGCCGGCCTAGCCGCCAGGGTCAGCCGCTACTGCCTACCCGAGTTCAGCGGCCGCCTCAACGTAGCCTACAGCCTGCCGGAGAAGGCCGGCCGCCGGAGCCTACTGCCTGCCGGTGCAGGCCTTCAGAGGCCGGGCGACCGGGTGAGGCCTGGAGCGACGCTGTCGGCGCCTCCTCCGCTGCTGGGGCTCTAGCATAGCACCGGGCTGCGGCTTGGGAGGTGGGCACGGCCGCGACTCCCAGGGAGAGGGCGGACAGGACGGCGGCTCGCAGGGAGAGGTCGGACCGGACGGCGGGGCGGCGGGCGGGCAGGACGGCGGGGCGGCGGGCGGGCAGGACGAGGAGCGGGGAGGCGGACACGGCGGCTCGGCAGAGGAGGGACACGGCTCCGACGGCGTCCACGACACGCAACGCTCCGCCTGGCGACAGCGGAATGGCCACGGTCAGAACAAGGATGTGACACCAAAGGCGAACAAGCAAAAACTGAGAGCTTGGCAAGTAGTCGGTACGTTTAGGTAATCCTGAAAT
Source organism: Balanus nubilus (assembly GCA_031763405.1). Taxonomy (NCBI): domain Eukaryota; kingdom Metazoa; phylum Arthropoda; class Thecostraca; order Balanomorpha; family Balanidae; genus Balanus; species Balanus nubilus. The sequence continues at coordinate 9,613 of JARFNZ010129566.1, forward strand.
ATACGCCTATATCCACTATCACTTCCAAATAAAATGAACAAACTGATCTCTTTGAGTCATCAAAGCATTAATGCGGCTTGATCATCTATCATTGAAGCATGTTGATCATGATAGCGACTTCTCCGAGACAGAATAGCCGTTTTCACGATGCTTATCATAGGCGCAGCGAAGGGGGGCAGGGGCAAAGGAGCCGCTTGGGGGCCCGTTGCCCCCCCCCCCTGGAGGGGAGGCCAACGGGCCCCCCTGGCATGTGACCTTTCGAGGACCCTGTCGATCTGCTGCGTGCCTCGGCCGACATTTTTAGGGCCTGCCAATCTGCAGAAGGCCCCTGCTGATATTTAGAGGACTCTGCCGATTTGCAAAGGGCACGTGGATCTGCTAGTATTTAGGTGGCCCTACTGACTGTTAAGGGCCCTCTTTCAGCATTCAGGGGCCCTGTCGATGTGTAGAATTCTCTTCTGGTCTTTATAGGTCCCATTGATCTGAAAAGGGTTCCTATCAATCTGGAAAGGGTACCTGTTTTAATAAGGGGCCCCCGTTGGCTACAAGGTCCCATCCAGTCCAATTTAGCCCCCTCACTGGATAAAGTACTGACCACGCCACTGATGCCTCTTTATATAATTCATACCATACGGAAGGTCCTGCGTGACGGTCCTTCCTGCGTGACCATTGAGATTTGAGTCAGTGGTGGCGCAAGATAATGAAAAGAGAAGCATTGAACACAAATGGCTCCATTGTACAGAAACCCAGCACCTCCTATCCACAGCGCTCGACACGTGCTGGCTGGTATCCTGCCAGCGCGCGCAGCGGCGCGATTAGGTCACTTGGCTCCACAGCTGTCAGATCGAGTTGTCGCTCGACTCATCGAGTCGGACCAAACGCTAAGGTACGGAAATTAAAATACTGCACTGTGCAGTGTTTTATGATTATGGGATGGATCTGTATGATTGATTTGACTATTTTGATGACAAAGTCCTTATTTTACCGCAACAATCAGTATTATGGTCATGATCGTACCAACCAGACCTGTGCCCATTTTTTCCAAAAGTGACAAGTGACAGGTAAGTAATGCGAGGTGTCGGGATGGGATCAGTAGAGGTCAGAGTGGAGTTGTAAGATAAAAAACAGACAAGGACATGTCAACATGTCAACTGGGGGCAAATGCCCCCGCAGTCGGCACAAACGCCCCCCCCCCCCCCAGTCACGAAAATTTGCCCACCCTGAAAATTACAAATGAGTGTAAACCGTAACATTTCGTTAAGTTACGAATATTCTGATGAGTATCACATAAACAACTTTATGTCTTGTAAAGAAGATGGGAAAATCTTTAAAATGTGCTACCAAATTTGTTTCAAAGCATATTTCTTGCCGATTCCACTACGAAAGTGACGCTTAATTCAATGCAACGTTCCCATTTTTCAACATTGAACGTTATACTGGGACAAGGCTATAGATACTAGGTAGCAGGGGTGTAATTTTCCCAAAATGATCGTGGGTGCCCGACTTTAATTGCGCCAAACTGCAGGAGCGACACTACTCATTTTTGTTTAAACTATGGTTTGACACGGTAGTTCTGCCACTTTGACGACCAAAGGGCGCTTATTGTGATTTTGTTGTCGCCTTATGCGACGTTTAGGTATTTATATTCGCTATAAGAGAGCATCACTCAGATCGCCGGCAACATAACCTTCACATGTGGCCTCAAAGTATCTTATTCAAAGCTGCATTTTCTAGAAAGGAGCTAGACGGAGAGGGAGCGACGGGGGGCAG
>JARFNZ010129577.1:0-11382 GCA_031763405.1 Balanus nubilus
GACGAAACACCGACCCAAAACATGTATTTCAGTTGCCAATGACCAGAATCAGCAGCTTAACCTTTTTGACCTCGTGACCTCGGATGACCTTGACCTGCCCCATGACTGCCAAAGGCTCAGAATGGTAGTTGGAAGTGTCAGGAACATGTTTCATGCCGATTTAGTAGCTTATTATACGTTCGATACCGTTATTTTACCCGGCAATCCCACTCAGCCAAAACGGTCAAAAATTGGGCTTTGACCTGACCTGTGACGGCATCAGTGACCTTATAATCAAATTTCGCATTTTATTTTGAAAGTTCATGTACAGAGGTATCGAATGCCGTTTGGTTTTTGAAAATCGTCCCAGTAGTTTTGGAGATCTTAGGGGGGGGGCGAAACGCCCCCTCCCCCTCCCCCATAGGCGGGCAGGGGTCGGAAATAGCCCATCGGGGCGCGGGTTAAGGTCGTCATATGTACTCCAGAGCAGTGGTTCTCAAATGCAGGGTAATTATATTTCATGAGCTAAGGGCCTTTGGACGGGGTAATGGAAGCAACACAGCTATACAAGGAATGTTGATTCGTTTGATAATGACGTACATAGCATACAATACCTATACTTAAGTTTCTCTTTCACTGCAACCACATTTTCGGGGAGCATTTCAATCAAAATGGTGAATGTTCTTCAGCTTTGAGTTTGGTTTACTTGTTGTTATACATTGCCCGAGCTGAGAACAATACCTACTACTATTCAGGCTTAGAGCAGCGGCACCCATGTTTACTTATACTCCTGTCCCTAGGTGGCACTAGTAGTAACGCCTGAAGTTATGCTGCACCGCATGTCATCTCCTTGTATTACTGTCGCCAGATGGCACTACTGGTAAGCGCCTGGGTGCATACTGCACCGCATGGCTCGAAGCGGAAAACTGTCGACTGCGCAGCACGCAATGGGGAGGGAGTGGTAACGAATCCTTTTGGTTAGCGTAAGGAGGTAATCTACCCGTGATGCAGAAAAACACTGCACTAGAGCATTAAACTTTTAGCTGGCGCTGAGGGACTGTACTAGCCCTGGAGTGGCTCTGTGGCTAGTCATGGGGATAATCTATACAGGGAGTGCATGACAGCGGCTCTAACTCGCCATTGATCGGGGTCAATTTTCCCTTGTCGAATATTCGCGATAGATTAAAAGCAAATGGAGTTATTGACGCGAAACTTCACATACCTTCTCGAGCATCAATTCGAAATCGCCTGTAACAAAAATGGCCGATTTCGTCGTATGTTTTGTTAGATATGGCAAATTTGGCGACGACACTACACCCCATTTCCGGCCGCAAAATGTTAAATGTTTGAAAATGGCAAAAATAGTTTTAAAGCAAAACACAAATAAAAACCATCAAAAGACATGAAATTACGAGTTCTACAAATGGCTTCCTGACTTCTTATGATATTTCTGTTTCTTGACCTAAAAAAACGTAGAACTGGTCTGCTTTATTTTTGGACTTGATTCCACAAAATCAAATGTTGGAAGAATTGAAAAACGAAATATATGTAAGCGAACTTAGTATGGACAACACCCAAACCAAATTTTGAACGAAATATATTCATTTTTTAATGCTCAACGGCTCGTTAAATGTACGCCCGTTATGACGCCATTTTGTAATGCTTTTTGGACATTTCTAGACCACGTACGCTAAGATGACCAATAATTTCTGAGGCAAAACTGGTCCATAAGCATGCATCTTTTGTTCAAAACAAGCAGTTCCAAAACTTAACATTTTCTACCTGACCTTGACACATTCTACACTTGAATGAGTTCGGATGGTTAAATTACCGTCCCGATTAATTACACGTCTAAAATAGCCTATAAAACACGTGTAGCATGACTCGCATATCACTTTTTCTTAAAGTAACCTTATATGACCTGACCTGACCTTGACCTTGACACGTGCATAGTATGAAACTTATACTCAAGCAGTGCCATTATCATACATTTGAGAGCAATTTGGCGCGCTTTGGGCCCACAAATGCGCATTTTGCGGTCTCCGCGGCCAGGAACGCGGAAACATCAGATTTTGATCTTTGACCTGACCTTGACCTGACACGTGACTTCAATTATCAAATTTCACGTATTTTATAGATGCATCTCGTTGAGAGCTTTCGAGTGCCGCATCGCGTGTCGCGGTGCGATCAATGCAGGTTTGGAAAATAGCGAGGGGGCAAAATTTGCCCCCTTCCCCGGTCAATGGCGTTCGTCTCAGACCCCGGTCAATGACGGGCCAATATGAAATGTTGAGTGGTATTTGAAATAAATAACAAAACAAAATCATAATCATTTCCTATACTACTCATGTACTACTCTTGGTTGACAGTCTGGTGACAGGGAATAGGAATAGGAATCAATAGTAGATGCTGCACCACTGATCGGGATCGGTTAACAACCGTGAAAAGGCTAGGCTAGAGGTGTACAGTTGGGCGGATAAACCGGGGTTAACCGCGGTTAACAGGCGTTACAGGCACAGGCGGTTACAGGCGATTACGGTTGCAAGGTTTATGGTTACGGTCGGTTGCGGTAACGGTTATTTTATTACGAGGTTAAATTTAAAAAGACTTCCTTACAAAAACTTTTGCAGCAACGATTGACAGCGACATTATTGGCCTATTTTTATCTGTTTTTAGATGCTTCACACACGCAGCTTAAGACTGTCTCTTGTTCTACATATACTTCTTAACCTTCCAATAGTACAAGTGGCTACAGGCGGCTACAAATTTCGCTTAGTGAGGTTTCGGGCCGTTACGGCTTTGAGCCTTACGGTTACGGGCGGTGCGAATTTGAGCCTTACGGCTACGGGCGGTTACGGGTTTGAGCCTTACGGCTACGGGCGGTTACGGGTTTGAGCCTTACGGTTACGGGCGGTTGGTTGCGGATTCATGCCCCACGGTTACGGGTGGTTGCGGTTGCAAATTTTGTAACCGTGAACACCTCTAGGCTAGGCTTCTTTCACCACATCAGGGGGATTACGCCATGTCTGTGCACCTGCTGTAGCTGACGAAACATTGACGTTCGATGATCAATTGAAGTGTCTGAAATTCAAGAGGTCACCACACCTTACAGTAGGCTTAAGATTTACGATTCATCAGTTGATGTAAATCATGTTATCAACATCCACACTGGTTTAAAATTAATTTGCTTGTCTTGACACAATCGTTAAGCTAACCGTTCATAATGAGTCCCTATTTATGATTGCATCTTGCAGCAGTGCAGCACGGACAGATAAATAGCTAGTGATCATTTTAATGAACATCCTAATGCTGCAACATCAGCCTGATTCTTTAATCCTAACACATGTCTAAACTCTACATAGATCTATCGTCAACACTCAGGTTAACGCACTATGAAGTGCAAAAACCAAAAAGGACCATCGATTGTTGACGCTCATGCCCTTGGTGAGTCGGAGTCGACCTGCCTTACCACAACGATGATGAAGTCGAGAATAGTCCACGCGTTGGTGTAGTACTTCTTCATCCCGAATGCCACCCACTTCAGAACCATTTCCACAGTAAAGAGAGACGCAAACACCAGATTCGCCCACCGCAGGTAGCGCTTCAACACCGGCTTCTGATACAGATACTTGTCCTCGAAGCACAGCGCGATACTCGAGGCAATGATCATCACTAACACCACCCACTCAAAGTACGAATTGTCCACGAAACGCATCACTATCGTGCGAAATCGGTGCCACCTTCGGAACACTGGAGTCCTTGTGAACGCTTGACAGCACGGGAATCTGAAACAAAACGTAGATGACAATGCATCTTTGGTACGCTGTTGATATTTGCATTTTAAGAATCATCACTTGCGGTTCGTAATGGAAATGAAGATGTGCTTTTTCCAAACGTGCCCAAATTTCGTACATACTGATTTCAATGTCCCCTGACTCGGATGCCTCTAAGCCTGGATTACTAACTGTAGCTCCTCTTTTCGGCTTCTGTTTTCAAACATCATTCCCACAGGCGTTCCCTGTACCCCGTCGTTAGCTTTTCATCTCTCGTCTCTGTGTGCCAACCCGCCTGCCGTCTCAGTACCTGCTGTAGCAGCCGGCTGGCAGGCAGTCGTGGGGCTCTTTCCTGCGCTGCTGCTGCTCCTCCCCGGCGGGGGGCTCGGGCGGAGGGCCCGTCTGGTCGCGGCCGCGCAGACTCTCTACATAGGTGGCCAGCGTCGACCAGTTGGAGACGGTCGACGGGCTCTTGAAGAGGCCTCCGCCAGCGGCGGGCGGCGCCAGCCGACTAGTAGGCGGGCCGGTCTCTGAGAGTGGCGATGTTGACGGTGAGGAGCAGCGTTCTGCAGCAGCGCGCCCCGCCGCAGCACGAGCAGCAGAGCACAGCGAGAGACAGAGGGGGAAGATAGATAGAGAGAGAGAGAGAGAGAGAGAGAGGGGGAGGGAGAGCCAAGGTCAGCAGGCGTCATGCACAGTGAACGGCGGCCGCCGCACGCCGTCGGCGCTACTGACCGAGAGAAGTACCGAGAGAGAGCAGCGAAGTTGAAGATGGCGGCCGCACACCGTCCGTGCGATGTACTGAATATACACCAATGGCCAGGATGGGAATGGCTACATGCAGTTACGATTAAAGGGACTATCAATCGGTAAAACATAAATAATCGCATCTAATACATCCAAGACATTACATGAGCGCAGGGGCTGCGAATATATAATTATACCTAAATAAACATTGTTATATATACATAGTACACACCTATGATAAACGGATAGCTAGCAGTGGTACCTATGCCAATTATTCAAGGGGTAACTAAGTTGCATTCTAAGATCTCTATATTACGATACACCGAACAACCTCGAATAATTGTTTGTGACACATCATGATCAGATTTCCCAAATACCCGGCACTGGTCATAATAATGAACAGCAATAATGAATGTAAAATGCATGCGTCTTGAAAACATTTGAAAAGAACATATCTGAGCGAAAGATAGACAGAATTATCGGAAGAAGGCAACTGGATAATGCAAATATATTACATTTTCCGATTAGCGTCGTTTCATTTCGGTTGAAATGTTGCGAATCAATAAAAAAAAACAGCACCCATATTTACATAGAAAGCTCTCGCGGCGGGTAGGGCGTAGCATGCTTGAACACTTCATCGCGTACATAACATTCATTCATAACACACGTTTGTCCATCCTGCAGACCATAAGCAAATTAAGCAATGTCTGCATATTAAACGGCGTCTGCCTATCTCACGTGATATCTCCTCGACCCCACCCCCTCCTCTCCACCACCGCTTCCACCATCATCTTCCCCCCCCCCCCCTCGACCCTGGCACTGACCTGTGCTGATCTGTTTGTATCCGGCCTGCAGCGGATCAGAGCTGTCTGAGAGCAGATCCGTCTCGTCCAGGGTCCTCCTGATCTCCGGCACCGAGTACGAGCCAGGCAGCGGCTGCGGCGGCAGCGGCGGCAGCGCGCACCGGACCGGCTGGTCGAGACGCACGCTCTCGAAGGCGGCCAGCGCGTCCTTCTGGCGCGACTCGACGTCCCGGTGGCTGCGGATGTAGCCTTTGAGGCGCTGAACGCTCTGGACCAGCTTCGACTTGCCCTTGGCCTCCTGCGGGCAGCGGCCGCCGGAGCAGCGTCAGCAGAGCTAGCTGAGTCAGCAGACGGGGGCAGGTCAGGGAAGAGGGAAGGATCGTTGAGTGCGAACGTTTCGTCAACTGCCGTCATAGATGGTAGCCAGAAAACACTCGGTGTGAACTGGACTGGCGATGGAATTCACTTTTGCACACTGATATGGCGGTAGTTGAGGGGTAACGAGGGGTTCAGTAGGGTTGTGAATTGGTCTGTTGCATGCGGCTGTGGGAGTGGGTAGGTTGGGCTGCAGACGGAAGGCAGAAGAGAAAACAGTAGCGCGCAGTATGTCAGGATTACAGCTAAAATTACAGAGTTCCGTCTGACTTCAGAGGAAATGGATACAAAAATAGGAATGCAACAATACGCCAGAGAGAAAATGTACCATTCATGACGATATAAGTTTTATTGTGATTGTTTATTGGAATGCTATGGTATATTACATTATACATCATACAATATCCAAATTAAGAACAGAGTACATCAAACGTTATATTTAAAATGGGAAACTTAAAAAACTATAGTTATAAAACAACATTTTTCCAAAATATTTATTCGCCAGGTGAGTAAATGAACGTTTCAAATGTGTGGGATTTTCAAAGCATTTGGAAAACGTGCGTGTTAGGAAATACTAGTGCAGGGTTAGTCAAAGATACTACAAAGCGAAAGTAGTTTATTCCGAAAGCCGGCCATAGGTGATAGAGAGGTAGAGCTTATAGTGTGGTAAGTATCAAATACACCATTTGCATGAGCTATGCAATTATAAATGCATCAAATATACGGTGCGCCTCGCATACTCCATCACCATAATCGAAGTTGAAAAAGCAGGTATCCATGACCTGCCCTTTCCTGTTTCGTTAACAAATACAAACTCACCGCTGCGCCGAATCAAATACGGCTTCTATTTACCCCGGCGGCCTTATGCTAGCATCCTCTTCATCATGTATCGTCCTTTCATTGCACATCAAAGCATTACGCTTCCTCAAAGCATCTAAAGCTCAAACAAGCCACCGAAGCCACCAACGCCGAGCACCAGACCTTGTTCAGAGAGCTGCACGCCTCTCGCGTCCCGTTATCTCTTCCCGAGCTTTTCGACACTGCGGAGCTGCCAGGTTAGCTATCTGAACTGCCGACTGAATCGACAGAAGGTCGTTACCTGACTGGGACCCGGTGTCGGCGTGGCAGACCAGATCGGCTTCTGTTGATCGCTCGTCGGCGGCTCAGCCGTCAGTCGCCCAGGATGTAATGGAGTGGAGTCGGGTTGGTATACCACTCTGTCAGCTGAGGAGTCTCTCAAAACGGGCGACGCCGCACGCCTGGCGTGGGAGCGAATAGTAGAAGCGCCGGAGCATCGCGGGCCAGAGTCATCTGGCAGTGAGCCTCTGAGGAGCTGTGTTGGAAGCAGGGGCGGTGTCGGCTGCGGTGGCGATGGCAGAGAGTCTCCTCTGCCCCGGACCAGGCGCCCGACTCTGTACCGCAGGTAGCGCAGTCGCCAGCAGAGCGTGGCCGAATCGATACCCGCTCCTCCGTCCGGCGCAACCTGACCCCGGGAACACGCGGCGACCCGATACATGCAGGGAGGGAGGGAGGGAGGCGGGATCGGCCCGGCCCGGGCCACCGCCTGCAGGACCTCCAGGCGGAAGGGTAAGAGGATGCGTGGGAATCGTCCCCGGCTGGGTGATGGATAGGAAACAGACAGACGGCAGATGTTTACAGAACATGATCAGGTTCCAGCTAAGACATGCGGCTGAAAAATGGCACGCAGATATCTCCCCAGGACCGAGAACTCCCGGATAAATCAGTCGAGAACACCCGGAGAAATCAGTCGAGAATACCCGGAGAAATCTGAGCCTGGCGCTGGCAGCACGTAGTTCTGGGAAGTCAGTGAGGTGTGTACAATATAGATGAGATGACCAACCGAAGTGGAGAGCAGGGTTCGGAGCGGTTCGTTCAAATATGCAGTACGGCTATGTGATCGGAAGTCAGCCGTAAACCAAAAAATCAATGCATACAACTATCAACGGGGTGACAGCATGCGAACAATGCCTCGTACAAGTTGCCGTACACGCTGCTCTGAATGGATTAGCAAAATATCAAACGCATGGATATCAAATGAGCCTACCTATTTCTCCAAAGGGTTCAAAATGCAGTTATGCAAATACTGGTGGAGCAAATATTACTTCTATGTAGAATGCAGAGCTAAACAGGCATATACATTAATAGAAAAAGGTATACTTTCTAAATAGTAACTCCGCATATATATTTACACATTTACAAATGCGTTGTACTTGGAACGACACATTAGTTTCCCGATTTAAAATGTCAACGCTGTTCATTAGGGATTAACAACTTCAATATTTGAGTCATTTTAAATGAATGAAAAGCAACTTCATCAAAATACTCAATACAACTTCTCTGTGAGCGAATCGAAAAGCCCATGATAAAAATGCATGATATTAGTAATTGTTATAAGCTATCACAATGAATGGACACACTTGCAAGTTCGTGGCTTATAGATTTTATCAACGTTATATAAATGTATATAACATTCATATGGTTAATAACAAATTCAAATTTGTAAGCAAGGTTTGATGGTTAAGTGTGCATTAATAGCAGTATCAAGCTCATTTTACAAGTGTCATTGAGATCACGCAAATTGTGACTGAAATTATCTTAATCCATGTAAATTTAATAATCGCCAACCGATAATGACGAACGACAGTCTCTGACATTGTTTTGAATTTATCAACAGTATGCATAACAAGTCATACATTTTATCATCCCTTTCTCACACTGCAATAACATGTGGATGTAAATAAATGCATGCCGAACTCCAATTGCAATAACTATCTACTTCTGAAACTGTCACTCTCGTATAAACATACCTCATCCTCCTAGATATCGGAAAACAAAACGGCACAGACACAAAGACACAGTTAACTGTTGAAAAAGATCGAAAATCGACACAACACATCCAGACCTGCAATACTTCCTATCCAAATCACAATCAGTCAAGATACACATTCTGTTCCTGTGTAATCTGCTGTATCTGTATCAAGAGGCAACGTATAATAGACACATATGACATCTCCGAGGTATACGAATCATTCTCCTCTGTATTAGGACATCTTAGAATCAGGTTAGCAGTCGTGGGTCTCGAAATCAGAAGCGCTCAGAGCAGTTCGACTCAAATGGTAGCTCGTGTCGTATGCCGAAATTCATAGTCAGCTGCGCTCGACTTCGAACTCGAGACGTGTGTCAATGGTGGTGTCGAGGTGTCGCAGAGCGCAGAGTAGGGGACAACACATGTCTCTAGCAGTCAACAGCACCGAAAGGGAAAAGAACATCTGTAACCTGATAGTGATGCTAGAAAATGATCAGACGCTTCCAAAAGGCTGCAGTGTTTCTGAAGGAAGTTAATAAAATCTAGCGATGTTCATTAACATTTTTTTTATTTACTTACATAATTTATTTACATGAAATTGAACTCGACCTAGGACAATAGATCAACACAATTGTTATGTTAAATAAGTATCAATATTTACTAAGCTCTGAAGCAAAATGGCGGTATTTACCGAACAGATTCCAGATTAATTCCTCCCTAGCGGTGCTCCCCAGACAATTTCATTTCGTAAAAAGAACTAACATATAGGTCTTTGGTCAAGAAGCCCCTTCATTGCGTTACTAAGTGTTGTTCATTTTCCCTCTGGTTTTGAGTTCGCTGGAAAGTAAACGACTAATTTCATAAATTCAGGACTATCATGGATTTATCTAGTAATGTGTGCAAGCATAATTATACAACCAATCGGCACTATCGAAGCTTGGAATATCTTTTACGACAACTCTCCTCAAAGTGGCTTAGAAGTTCACACGTCCAGTGCTGCACAACAATGGTTCCACGTCGCCAAGGGGATGTCTGTCAAATCTAACGCCCGAAATCGATCGGTCAGTGCCCACCTCTTTCCTCGTGCGCAGCTCTTCGCAGTTGAAGCTGTTGAGCAGCAGGGCCAGAAACAGGTTCAGGACGAGGAAGTTGCCCATCACCAAGGCCGGCAGGAAGACCGCAAGGCACATCTCAGACTGTGAAACGGTCGCAAATATGTGCAATAACCCAAAGATATTAGAAATAACCCATAACACCATTACCCAAGGACGTCTAGTAATTTTAACGATACACAGTTAATTAGACGATACACTTTAACGTCTAGTGATTTGTTACCCTTGCTGTAAGTACAACCAGACGACAAATAATACACCACCAGGCATCAGTTGATTAACAGGAATGATATTCTATGCATCAAGTGGCTTAATATTTCAGCATTTAACTAAGGTGAAACAAACTAGTAGCAGTAAATAGTACAACAGAGCTCATGTGAAATGTTCTCATCACCCGCTCCTAACATCGCTCCTCAAGCTGAGCCTGTCTGTTCAACCCCACTCCCTCTGGGAGCCATACCGTCTGGCTGCGGCTTACCTCTTCGCGCTTGGCCCTCATGCAATCCCAGAGCGGCTCGATCCATTCTCCACACAGGATGCGAAATATCATCATAAATGAGTGGAAAAAGTCGTTAAAGTTCCACCTGAAACGAACCGATCCCATGCATTGATTAGAACAGAGCCACGTTATTCCATTGCAACAGCAAATGTGACAGAAAACAACGGATGGACGTCATTGGTTGACATAAAGTGATATGTTATGAAGGTACAATCAATGCAGCGAGGTAAATGAATAATTCATGGTGTTTCAGGGCGCATTTAGGGCACAAAAAGCCAACGCTAACGCGGCACAAAACAAGTAGAGCCCGGCGATGACAAATTAAGTTGTCGTACGCCTGAGCAGAGCTACAAGCAAGCACTGGGCTTAGGCGAGCTATTCCTTTGACACATATCTCTCACTTGGCCACCCGTAACCCATATATTCACCTTCCTCAAACTAGGTCACCTATTCCTGCCCCGGTCACCCGCAGTGTCCTAGCGAGTCACGACACATGCACCTTGAGGGACACCATGCTTTTGAACAGATCACCTCTCCTTCACCCCGCCTTACACCCTTCTCTCGGACGATCGCCTGTCTCGGAGACTTCCACCACTCCCCTCACCTGGGCACCGGATCGGGCTCGAAGATGTCGGCCGTGTAGCTGTTGGAGAACAGCTGCATCCCGATCACGGCGAAGATGTAGATGACGATGACCAGCACGAACGTCAGGTTTCCGAGGGCACCCAGCGACGAGATGATGATGCTCAGCAGCACACGCATTGTCGTCCACGACTGGGCCAGCTTCAGCACCCGGAGCTGTGGTGATTGAAGACATGGGCGAAATGCTGTCAGAAGGGAGATCTGGGTCCTCCCGCTCTTCTCATTCGCCAATAATTCACTGATACTTTCTGTCCTACTGTTTATTGAACTGTTCCTTCCACTGAGAGATGAGAGTAAACTGTGTGGTGTGTACCCTAAAAAATAATTGATTGGGGTCATCCCCCCAGGTCCCTAAATAGAGAAATAGCAAGTTAAGTGAATGGGACAGGCGCCGTCACCCGACTCAGACACTCCACGCCTGGTGTCGCACTAATCACTGTAATTGGTGTCTGGGTAAAGGTCAGCGCCGTCGGCCACGACACCTGGTCTCCACGTGGCGGTCCTGCTGGCCAGCATCAGGAAGGCTGTGTGGGCTGTAACTGCCCAGCTCTGTAACAGTGTCCAGCTGCCCAGCGCTGGCCCACGCCGGCCACCGCTGACCACCGGCTGGCCACCGGTGTTGACG
>JARFNZ010129588.1:0-11382 GCA_031763405.1 Balanus nubilus
TTTTTAAAATTTGACCTTTTTTGACCTGACCTTCACTTAAAATGGGGTCAGATGGTAAAATGACCGTTAAGAGCAAATTTGACGTCTGAAACAACCCATAAAACATGTGTCACACGACTTTTATTTAACTTTCGCTCATAGTGACCTTTTGTGACCTGACCTTGACCTTGACTTGTACTTAGTATGGGGCTCATACTCTAGCAGTGCCGCCTTCCTCTAATACTTGGAAGCATTTTGGTCGAGTTTGGGATCGCTGCTGTATGGTTGTTTTGTCGAGAGCTTTCGTTTGCCGCCTCGCGCGTCCAGCTGCGACGCTTGGTTCGGGAGATACGAGGGGGGAATTTCCCCCTCAGCGTTCGGCTGGAGACCCCAGCGGGCGCGGGTTAAAGACAACGGGATTGTTGCGTGATTTCTCATTGCGCATTGCTCTGCTCCGATGATAAAAATGAATGGGCTTGTTCAATGTTCACAGGTTTTGTCGCGCCGCCTGCAGCCGCCTTAGGTCAAACCTGTTGCAAATCCTCATACTCGAACGCGTAGAAAGAGCAACTGCCATACCAGCGCAGTGTATCGTTGCGTGCAAGTGACATCAAATCACAGTCTCCGACCAGTCATTTGACCTCTGCCTCGTCCAGTCGGGTCGGCGACCACCCGCCGCATGAGACCCACTGCTGGTATCTGTGCCGCCGCCGCAGGGGGCGCGTCGCTCTCGACGATCGTCCGTCGGTGGCGACGGCGGCGCGCAGACGCCGACCCAGCAGCGACGGTGGTGGTCAGGTGGTCAGACGTGTTGTTGTGCTCGGGACGGCCCGTGCGGAGGTCACGCGCAGCTCCTGACCCCCGAGGGTCGAGGTCAGGCGGCTCCTCGGGCACGTGTGGTCGGAGGTCAGATAGAGGATCCGCCAGAGGCGACAGAGGCGTCTCAAGGTCAGTGGTCATCCCGATACCGAGGCGAGTGAGGAATGGCTCACTAGTTGTGTTCCTTTGTCATTGATATATCTTTTAAGTTTTGTAGTTTTGCTACATGAGTAACTGATGCATCGAGGACCAAACTTCTGGAGGAGTTTAAAGTAGCTGGGATGGAGTATTCATTTTAAGCGTACATGAAATATAGTGTGCCGTCAAATGCCGTCAGAATTTAGGAAACGGCTCAAAGCTAAATTTAAATATAAAAAATGTGAACATAAATAATTATTCGGATCAGTGACCTATAGGAAACAAAACTGGCCCAATGTAAGTAAAGACAAACAAGACAATAATTTGTTGTGTCTTCTAACTATTTAGAACTTATCTAAATAAATATTAACGAACTGGAAGGACGTTCACTATCACCTAACCATGCATTTTTATGGAGGCAAAGTTTACTTTCATCAACATCTTAAATCTGACCCCTTCATCGATTGGTTTCTAAGCCGAATCTGATTCGATAAATCCCTCTCAGCAACCCACCAAATCCTAACCGATTTGGCCAGAGAGACCGCTATCCTATGGATGAAACCCCATCCCACAGAAGTAGAGTGCTGGTTCAAAGAACAACTTTACCAACATCGCTGAGGTTTTAACAGCGTGGTGTACTGTGGTGTTCGGTTACCAGCCTAGGGACTCTGAGTCCACAGACTACCACACAGACCGCGAGTCAGCCACCGAGTCAGCCCGTCGATCGGACAATGTCCGGTTAGCGGCAACCACGGGTCCTCTCATCCAAACTTATGCGGTGCTTACGGCGCCTGGTGCTCAAGGCATTGCGGTCAAGGTCAAGGTCAAGACTTTCCTCACTTGTATTTTGCTCGAGCAATTACCAGGACACTCTGGAAGCACCATGAATATCGAGTGCGTGATGGAGATAATTTGACAACGAAGGAATTATTCGAGCATTGGGTAAGAGAATTCCATTCAGTCCATAAGCGGCATTGCTTTGCTTTGTTTAACCAGGCTGTATAACTAACCTGTTGAAAGTACTAATACACAATATTGCCCAGCAATACTCCGTAGCTACCATTACCAAACAACACTCTCGCTGGCAACATCTGTCTGAGCATCTGTCATGCTAGCTGGTATGGTGCAGCGATCTGCTTCGTAGAGCCCCGTCCGCCGCCGCCGCCGCCCTCGACCCATCAGTCAGGACTCGGGAACGACAGCCGAGCGCACACGAACCCTTGCCGGCACGTGGCACCCAGACAACATCTGAATGAGAGACAGTCTTGACGGCCGGGAATTTAATCGAAACGAATTTCCGCCGATTGGAGGTGTCCTGAGAGACTGCCGCCGGCCTAATCGCCAAATCAGCCGAACGGGGAATTAGTTAGACCAAGGTCGTGCTAAGGCCGGTTAAAGATAGATGTCTGGAAATAGGTGATCAGAGTGGAAGCTGATATTCCCGAAATGAGAGGAACAACATAGAATTGCTACGATTCGAGATAGTCGATGTGAAGGGGAAGGTGGCAGAGGCATTTTTTAGGAGTGAAGAGTGAAGATTTTTCTGTAGATGTGAATATGAAATGTTGTTGTGATTTACGCCTATGAAGACTTGGTTTAATTTAATGCCTTTTAAGTACAAAACTCTCAGCTTTTGCATGTTTTTTGTTTGCTGTTGAGCAGTGCAGTGACACTCGAAGTTATCTTTCGAACGTTTTCAAAAAGATCAGTTGTCTTTCAATAATCTCTTTCAATTCTTTAACACGTGCCTGGTGTACGGATTTTAACTTAAATCTCAAAATTTTCAATTGACAAAGAAGCATAATACATAAGCGCAAAGACTCTAGCCCAATAAAAAGGTAGTTTTGTTTTTCCCATTTTGCTGCGAAATATTGCTTCAAAGAATATATCACTTGCAGTCGCTCGTTTTACGTCAATCCAGGTTATTGTTTTCCAGTTTATAGTATATCATAGGCCATGTTTCATTTTGGGCCGGATCGTGGCGTTATTGGGAAGTGATCGGTGGCATCTGTGCTTTGCTGTCGATGGCTGCCAGTCTATTCCGTACGCGGGCAGGGATACCGGCCTGAGCGCAACGGCGTCGGCCCACCCGGACGCCGACTCCGAACACGCCGATCGACCATCTATCGTGTCAAATATCACTAAAGGGTGATACTGTAAGACGAAAATATGGTCATCTCTGAGTTATGGGCCTAAGTATCCCATAACTAAACGCTGCCAATATCCGTTGAGATGGTATTACTTTGATTAAAGTCCAATAATGGACATTGCAGCAGCAAGGAGATATTTCCTCTGCCCTCTAAACACGTCTTTACAAAAAGTTATCAAGGAACATTTGCAGCCAAGCACACCCATGAGCGAATACATACATGAATGCGTGGTGTAACATTTGGGGGTATTTGAGGAAGGGTATATATGAAAATATAATATGAAAATATATTTTGGATTACACTTTTTTCCTAACTAATATGAGCATAAGGCTATTACTTTATTTCTTATTAATACTTGTCATTATGCTCAAAACGACGTTTCATTTTATGCAACTCAACTATTAAACTCGCTTTTTCTGGTCTTTTCGGCGTTTATTTTATTGAGTTCTTTCACCTTTCATTCATTTTAACATTAAGAATGTTGAGGTCATTGCACTGACCATAGGACATCGAAGAGACCAAGCCGAGATTTGATCATATGTAGTTCCAGATGAACACGTGTCGCTATGGAACACGGTCTTTCAGTTGCATGATAATGCATTTGATTCACCTTTCACACTGTAATCTTCATCGAAGTGACTAAAACCACTTTCAACTAACGGAAATAGGTGATTTCTTCTTACTAATCGAATGCTTTCTAAATTAATTTTTTTCGTAGGCACTCATTGGAAGCTGCAAATCTGAAAATGAACTTGCAACTATTGACAGTTAGTTGTTGATGGGCACGGTGGGTGGTCACAGCCCAGAGGCCCCCAAAAAGGCAGTTCTTTAGAAAATACCACATCACATTCATCTACCATTTTCATAAAAACCGATCCTGCGCATGACCTAGGCGGATCATGACCTTGAACCAGCTGAATGTAACCTCGAACCTGTCCCGTCACGGGATCTTATTGGACTATAGCTGTCCTATCGGACCAACCGGCAATTGCAACCGACTGACATGCGACCAGACCACGTCACGGGCTGATTGCGAACACGAAGTGCTGCAGTGTGTTTCGATGAGTATTTGGTGCAGCGAGCATGTGAGGGACCCATCCTATAACTCACCTAGATTCCTAGGTCCCTTTGGCCCAGACTTCTTCCATTTGCAGTGTATATGTTACAGTGTACATAAACGATGTCAATGAGCGATGATAATAAGAGATGTCAGTCACGGGGCGACTTCGTATGCTGCCTTTAACAGGTTGATTGGTGTTATTTACCAACTTTGTATTTCGCTGCTAGTGGCATGATCACTTGCAGACCTGCCGCCAAGCTTATTGAGTTTGCAGGGGCTCTTAGCAGATTGATTTAGATCATTGACTTCAGAAAAAACAAAACCATCACCTTATATATAATATTGGGACCCAAACGCTGGAGAGCTGACTTGAGGTCAATGTTTAAGTACTTCCGAGAGTGAACTTGGCATCGTATAATAGCAAACTTTGGCTATGCCTTGCAGCGAACTTAGTGAAGTAGGTACACCGAGTTTTGCTGAACTGAGGTGTTGGAGCGAATGCCAGCATAACACACTTCCAATATCACACAACTTGAAAGCAGGAAGAAAGTAGAAGAGAATTACATACAGTGGAGGCCGGCATTGGCTGTGGCCTCCAGTCACCTTCCATTGATGTGGTCTCCAGCCACCTTCCATTGGCTGTGGTCTCCAGCCACCTTCCATTGGCTGTGGTCTCCAGCCACCTTCCATTGGCTGTGGTCTCCAGCCACCATTCCATTGGCTGTGGTCTCCAGCCACCTTCCATTGGCTGTGGTCTCCAGCCACCTTCCATTGGCCGTGGTCTCCAGCCACCTTCCATTGGCTGTGGTCTCCAGCCACCTTCCATTGGCTGTGGTCTCCAGCCACCTTTAATTGGCTGCAGGGTGCGGAGTCGTTACCTAAACGGTCCGATGGAGACGCGTATAGAGGTGATTGAAAGATGATCTCAAGAAAACAAATATAAGGAATGTTTTCCATTTCGTGTTCAATGTCACAGGTCAGGTCAAAGTCGGGTCAAAAGTCATAAATCGAGTATTTTCGCATTTTGAGCTCTATGGACCACACAATGGGCAGTTCTTGGTCCCAAATAAGCTAAAATATTCCCAAATGTGGCGTAAGGGTAGTATGTGAGCATAGATGTGATACTAAGCACAATGCAAGGTCAAGGTCGGGTCACATAAGTCAACATAGAATGGTAGCATGAGATAGTCATGCGACACATGTTTTAATGCCACATTTGCAGGTTAACTTACATGAAAATGCTTACTTACATATGTTTGGGCTATTTTAAGAATAAATGGAAGATTCTGGGTCAAGGTCAGGCCCAGGAAGATACAAAATGAAATTTAGCATTTTTGACTTTGGACTTATATTTATAGGATGATTTTATCAAAATTTAATCAGATTGAAAGTGTTTATTTGTATTTATTTGGTCATTTGAGGCTAAAATCAGGTCAAGTTCAGACTATCACCAAAGGCTGCACTTGGTTTGGTTTGTACTGAGTGTTCCAATAGAAAATAAACTTGAACAAATAGCTGGTGAAATCTCAGTGCACGGGCGACATTTTTCAATTTGCTCATGTTCGCAGCTCACACGACGGTACGTGCGAAAAGCATGTTTATGTTCATGTGTGATGTAGACCAACCTAGAGTCGAGACTTAGAACCCACTGAATCGAGACATACATTTTGAGCTGCTGACTGCTCTTTGAATTCCATTCGCCAGCTGAAGCTTGGAAGTTGGTTTTGATCTTCGTTATTGTGATGTGAACAACACCATATATAACACTTATTCTGTAATTGTAGAATAAAACATAGAAAATAAGTTGAAAGGTGGTCTCGAGACTGATATGAGACGCTTTCCAACAGCACAATAAAGCAATAGCATAACCGAGAGTTAGGTGCCGATTATAGTGCTGTGAAAAGGAGATGATCCTCTTTAACCACCTACGGTGAGGACACATGCCAGAGTGATGATCTATATTACATTGTTATGTTTTGCCACATCACTGTGAGCCCATTGGTATATAAATGAAAGTAGCCCGACAGCCAAGATAACATGTATTGACCGCAATATGATCATACTTCTTTCATGGTACGATATTGGGACATGCTTCACGTGTATGATTTGTATTGCTTACTGTGTCGCTTGCTACTATTTGGCTTGTTTACTGTGGAATGATGAGGAGTGCCTTGATTTGCAAGGAAATGTTGCAAAAATCACGTTGTGAGCAAACACGACCCACGCACACACATACACGAATGGTGCAATGCAAGAGTCCCAAAAGTCTTGTCAAAAAGTGCAACTCCATCCTGTTCTGTCTTTATAAAATTCGTCACCACCTCACACCCGTGACTCGCAAATTCCTTATCCAAACTCACGTGTTCCCCACATAATATACTGCCTCTCCGTCTGGGGTGGGGCCCCTGCCTGTCATTTCAGCAGGGTGCAAAAAGTGATAAATTTTGCGGCCAGGATCGTGTCGGCTGCGCGGGATCGGGATCACATCTTCGCAGTCGTGGAGTCGCTTGGCTGGCGCGGCAAACGTGACATTGTCGCGCGCCGTGACTGTGTCGGCGTCTTCAGGGCCCTAAATGATCCCCGCGCCCCGGCAGCGGTCCGGTCGCTGATCACTCCTGGCACAGCGGTGAGCGAGCGCCTCACCCGGTCTGCGGTGGCAGGTGCGTTGGAGCTGCCAGCCTATCAACTTTCTCTCTCACGCAGAGCCTTCTCCTTCAGAGCAGCCTCGTCCTGGAACCGCCTGGAGCCGACCATCATGGCCTCCGGGAGCCTCGCTGAGCTAAAATCCCATCTCGATAATGCTTGTGTATCTGTGTGACGGGAGACGCCGGACTCTTCCTCAACCCTACCAATCTTGTGCTGCGTGTGTGTGTGTCGCATGTTTCGAATTATTTGTTATTTTTATTTCTTTCATTTTTCCTATATCATACGAATCGAACATTAAATCATTTACATGGTATGATTCGTAAGCTCAAATACAAATACAAAAACAAACGGGATGCTGGGTTTTTGATGGAGATTTGTAGGGAACCCGTGACATCGAGCTCCTTTCCCCGTCATTTTAAATGATAATGTCATTTGCACTCTTGCACCAAATATGACAAGCCAAGTGGAGTGTAAATTAATGTAATAATGAAGTTAACGGGGTAATGGTTAATGGAGAATTGAAGTTAGAGTTAATTAGGTAAGTGCTGATGAATGCATTACCAAGTGACAATGCAGTGTGATGCTGCAAAGTTTGTCTTAGTTTTCAGGTTATTATGCCGAAGCTAATGAAGATAAATGTCAGCGCGTTACCGATGATACTCTCATGCCGTACAACTGGCAATGAAAAATTGGCAAACTAAGTAGGGCATTGGCCATTCTGTCTGCTTCTAGTTAACGATTCCAGATAATTATTCTAGTTATCTCATCCTATTTTTTTAAGGTCAAACTTTACCCGTAAGTTACCCTTAAGTAGAAATTTGTAAGATAATCGTCAGCGAACTCTCCGAAGTATATATCAGTTTGTCGTCTTTGGCTGCCATCATAGGCCCCTCTCCGCCAACAACGACGAACAAAGGCAGCATGACTGCTGATCACATTGGACGCATACCACGCACACCCTATGTCAAGTACACTGTGATGTTTTCAAGCCTGCTGAAATACCGTTATGTGGAAGCCTTTGTTGCGGCGTTCTATTTATGTCCTATCTGCCCTGTCCGCGTGGTTGCGAACTCGATTACACGACGCCCTTCCACAAAGGCTCTTCGGTTATGTTTTGTAATGTGACTCATATGGGTGGAGTAACTTTTTCAGGGTGGGTCGATAACTCCATCGTTATGAGGGACCTCTCCGTTTGCGGACGTACAGTTGTCAGTGAGAATTGTGGCACAGGGGAATGACTGTATCTATTGTGACATGGCGCTCCGGTACAGTCATACATTGGAGCAAATTATGGAAATTGTCTTCCTGTCCTATTGTGTGTTTCAATGTTTCATTCCATACCTTGCGATAGTAACGACACAAGCTGCAGTTTGCATTCTTCAGCAATGTCAGACTCTAATTACCTGTCTATGTATACAATACTATATAAAATGGTTTCTATGTTCAGAAATGCTTATCCCGGCTGGATGTTCTTACACCAAGATTACTCAGCCAATAGTAGAGGTCCTCCGGCTGCACACAAATCCCGTATAACCCGTATATTCCGTTAGCTGATTCAAATAGTTAACAATCCTTACATACAAATATTCGCTTCACTTTATTGGCATTAGGAATTGCTCCGAATTGCTGAATGTCGCGTCCGAAGAATGTTCTAGAAAGCTCCGGAAACTTCTGGTTCGACAGAAATTAATTGCCGCTGAGACGATTTGGGTTGCTGTAACTACCTATGCTTGACGAAGCTGCCAAAAACACCTACTCATAACGATTAACTCATGATAAAAAGTTAAACTTGTTATTATGAATCGTTAACACCATTTCTTAATTTTTAGACCCATCCAGACCCCATTGATTTTCATAAAATTCAGGCCCAACCCAGGCCTATTGGAGGCGCAACCAATGGCCCATAGGGCCGGCCCGACCCATGACAAACACTGGTTTCCAACGCTGATGCAATGCAAATTTTCAAACCTAAATTTGGATGAATGACATAAAATAGCTACTTCTATACGACTTTGCTTCGAAGTGTCTTGTGAGGATACTTCCCGAGTACATTTAATTGCATTTTGTAGCGGATTTACTGGTTTGGAAGACCTTGCGATGCAATCTGGGAGAAGTAAACGAGGGCACCGCTGACAGTAATTTTAAGGGATTGCTTATAATTGACATCGATTTTGTTTACGGGAAATGTCGGCGCCAAAGGTCGTATTTCCTGACTTAAGATAGATAGTTTTTCCTTTTCGGAATACTGAGCAGTCTCATCTAGGCCGTTTGTATGCTTGTCGTCGAGACGCTCCATATCAAACCACATCCACTAGGCAGTCTGCATTATATGAAAGAAGAGTCGTTCGGATGCAGTTCTCATAGGTATGTACATACAAGGCTTTTGTTCCGTCCGACAGGAGTATCCCTTGCCCTTCTCAGATATCACTCTCTCACAGTCCACTCACCACTGTGCTACTCATCTCTAGCAACCAGTGCCAACCCCGTCGCTGGCAGTTGGCACTTGGCACCCACTGCCCACCCCGTCCCCGGCACCCACCGCCCATCCCAGCACCCACTGCCCACCCCGTCCCCGGCACCCACTGCCCATCCCAGCACCAACATCCCACCCCGTCCCGGCACCCACCGCCCATCCCAGCACCCACATCCCACCCCTCCCCGGCACCCACTGCCCACCCCGTCCCCGGCACCCATGCCCATCCCAGCACCAACATCCCATCCCGTCTCCGGCACCCGCGTCTTATACCGAGCACCCGGCCTTCCTGTTTACGGTGTGACGCTCCGGATCAGTTTATGGGCAGCGGACCGTTACCTTTTACGATTCAATCTTAGGAGATGGAGGGTGGTACGGAGGCGGCGGTGGAGACGGCGGGTCTCCTCCAATGATGGGGGGGGGGGGGAGAGAACGGAAGCTCCTCCCAGGCGGAGACAGCGGGATCTCCCCAAGACGGAGACGGCGGGGTCTCCCCCAGACGGAGACGGCGGGTCTCCTCCAGGATTAGTCATTAAAATATATGACCTTACATTTGGTCAGTCTCCCTGGCTCCCTAGCGGTAGAGATTTTGCTGTAGCGTGATGCTATGAGGCACGTAGTTGCATCCCATGCTGGGGGCGCCCCTGACCCGACCCCCTCCCTGGACGCGCCCCTGCGACTGACCGGTCACAGGACAGGTCGGCCGGCAGTTGTGACAGGGGGTCCGGCCTGTCCGCTGCGCGGTGTGCAGAAAACACGGTGAAAGTGGACGATGCCGCTGACCTAGCATTGCTACGGTCAAGGTAATAGGAGTTTGAAATGTTGGTTCTTACGTGAATGACAATGCTCGGAAACGTCTTAGAGTTGTTCAGATTTACGCTACCAAACTAAAGCAAATAAAATGTGTACGTTTGGTGGCACAGCTGTTTTCAATTGAAACCAGATTGGCAGTTAAGGCCGTATTATATGTACTTATTGTGTCTTATTGTATTATATGTACAGTTGAGGTCAGATCGTGCTGTGATGATGTAAGCAATGGTCGATGAGTTGCAGTACTTCGTTCTACTTTCTCTCATCAATGCGAACAGTCAATGCTGGCGTATATTTTCCACTCACATATTCATAGATTATGATGCGGTGAGACAGATATGGCCATCAGACGACTGTCGGTGGCGCGTGTGCTTTGTCAGACACTTTGCAATGCACAAAGCTTGAACACATCACTACTTGCTGATAATTTAACTCCCAGCGGTTCAGTTTGTCCATTTTTAACAGCCGGCGTCTGTTTAACAAATCCAGGCAGCGCAGTCAGCACGACGTTACTGGCGCACCAGCTAGCCACAAAGACGCGTCGCCAGAGCCTGCGACAGGCCCAACTGATAGCTCCTGCCGTCACGAAAGGATTCACGACTCGATTTATGGCCTCCGTTCGGGCACCTCGCTGTAGCACGATAGACACCAGCCGATGCCGAGGGATATCCCCGCTTCTTCCCGACCAATATCAATACTGGTTTTGGTCTGAACGCGCGATGTTGACCAGAGAGAGGTCTGCAGCGGATACTGGCCAGTGACCCTTGTGACTTGGTGGAGGTGAGACATATTTTACAGCTGATAGTGGTGGCCTCCTTATCGGCCTCCGGTGCCACCAGCTGGTGCTCCATCGTGGTCCAGAGGGGTCGTAAATGTAATCCAGATGGGGTTTAGGGACGCCGGCCAAGGCTACTGAATTTGCTGCAGCGCTGAAATGCTGTCCGTGACACGACCGATGGCATTCTTCGCGTAAATAATATTGGGAAGGAAATAACAGCAAAGATGTTCCACACATGCACACACTTAGGTTTCTGGTATATGTGAACAGCACAGAAAATACGGTTTAAAAAAACTATCAAGGACTTCAGGTCGACATACAATTATCGAGTCTATACCGCTGTTTCTCATCTCACATCTATCTCGTGTCTGCTGTCCTGTCCATATCAACGTCTTTCACGTGTCTTTCCTGATACTGATGTCCTAACCTTGGCTATATTAAACTCTACATTTTTGTCGCTATTTCCATTCTTCCGGTGTCTTCCTTCCACCGCTACCATCCCGGGGCCCCTCCCCCCCCCCGCCCACCG
>JARFNZ010129599.1:0-11380 GCA_031763405.1 Balanus nubilus
CTGCAAGTTCTTGTGATACGAGCACATAATCAAGACGGGCTTGACGAATCGTCGGGTTCAGTCTCCGCCACGTGTACCGTCTGGTGACCGGTTGATGTTTACGATAAACATCAACCAACTCTAACTCATTCATTAAATGGAAAAGCTCAAGTTTGGCACGTGGATTATTTTCGTGCAAATAGTTGTTTGTATCAAGCGCTTGATCCAATGCAATGTTAAAATCACCACATATTATTATGGGAATATCCATATCTTCCGATGTCATTTCTTTAATAGTATCGCCAACAAATCGAAAGAAACTGGGTTTATCATTGTTCGGTCCGTACAAGGAAATGAGAATTAGCTGTAACAAACAGTCAATGATGACATGCACTGCTATGAAATTCCCTTCGTCGTCATTTTTAACTGCCTGAATCTCCAAACCCAAACCTTGTTTCGGCAACACCGCAACCCCTCTAGCATTGTTTGAACCAGCACTTACAAAAATATCAGAACCCCAAGAGTTCCTGAAGGTGGACTCCCTCCCCTTGCTACAGTGAATATCTTGCAACATGATGATATCATAAGACGATTTCCGAAAGAAGTGGAATACGTTTTTCCTTTTCCTGAGATCAGCTAGACCGCGGCAGTTCATTGAACATATTTTCAACGTAGTCATTACCCTATGCTAATGTATACGAAATAATCAGAAACAAAAGCGAAAAACACTCTCACCCACCCACAAGGGCTTAGCAACCACTTGGCTAACCACTTCCAATGGGCTGCGACAAAAACTCTTAACTCGCTGAGGCTATCCTTATTGCAACATTGCATACAAAATCAGCTTGATTGAAGCATTGTTACTTTTTATCTAACTTAACAACAAAGCAGTACCGCAGGATCTGCTGTCACACTCACACTATCGATTTCACTAACCATAACTTCCATATCGCACACTGCACCGTCAGAAAGCCACGTCAAACACTCAGCTCCCGGCGGGCTTTACTCACGTCCAAGAACTGGTTACATTCTGTCAGCACCAAACCGGCGTAGTTGCTCGTCTCCGTGCACCCGCTGGATGACGCCGTCCTTCTTCTCTCTGAAGTATACGGCGCAATCGCGGGTGAAGACAGAGTGGATCTGCCCGTTCTGCTTTGCCGTTCTCAGGATGTTGAACTGGTGTCGCTTCCTCGTTGTCAGGGATTCGTTCACGAAGATGGTCTTGGTCTTGTCCTTCTCCTTCATGAGGTCGAAGCGAGCCTGATACAGCTGGTCGCGAAGCGACCCTCTGCCGTGACGCAGGAATTGCACCACCAGGGTTCGCTTGGTGCCGACTCTGTAGCAGCTGGCGATGTCGGACCGTTCCATCCTGACGGACGGGAACGTGGAGCGCACCATGCCCAGCACAGTGCCGGAGATGTCCTCGCTGTACGGACCGTCGCCGCCGGCCACAGTCGGCACGCCACTGCCGGTGAAGATCAGGGTGTTGCGGCGTCTCTCGGTGTCCATCTCGTCCAGCTGGTCACTCAGGTCCAGGATCGCGGCGTCACGCTGCTGGACCTCACGCTCTAACGCGATTATCCGGTTGTCTCTTTCGTTGAGGTACGTCTCAATCTCACTCACACGCCTGCCAGTGTCACGAATGCTCTCCTGCAGCGAAGCATTCAGGGCATCAAAATCGGTTTGCAGTAGGGTCCGAATTTGTTCGAACTCGCGCTGAACTGCAACAGACACCGCGTCCGCGATCAGCCGCTCAATGGGCGGCTGCCCGGCAGCCGCCGTGTCCGTCTGTACACCAGCTGACTGCGTACCCACTGCCCCAGCGGAGATGACGTCACCGGCCGAGCCCCGGGGCACCGGCTGGGTCAGCGGGTCGCCGGCGCCCGGGCTCGGGGCGGGGGCGGCGTCGGCCGGGCCGCCCCGCACCCGAGCCGGCTCAGGCGGGGTGTCACCGGCAGCCGTCTTGCGTTTTTTCTGCAGCGCAAATGGAGGCCGGTCGCGTTCGTTAATTGGCAAAACGTTTATAATGTCACTTATCTTGTTCTGGACGACACGACGGCCAGAACCACTCGTAGAGTTAGCATCACCTTCTTTCTGGGACTTCTTTGCGCCTCTCATTTTAGATGTTTTGCATTCAGAGCCTCTAACTCACATTTCCAAGAGCAAAAATCCGCGCAGCCACACTGGAAATGTCACTAGCACATATCGAGTGCTCACAGAAACACTGTCTCGCTGCCGCGGGGCCGTACGCGCACGGTCACAGGTCAGGTTTCGACCCGGGCGAGAGCGGGATCGGGCGCGTCCGCACGCCACCGCAGCCGGGCGGGAACTCAAACTCATCGGATTTGGCTTCCTTGTGCCTTATAAGACAGTTTAAAACCAGCATGCCTTAATAAAAGTTTATTAGATTTCCTTCTAAATGCGAAAATGTGTCAAATTTCGCCGATTTCAGACGATTTCGGGGGGAGGCTAAGGTCCCTGCCGCCCCCCCCCCCCCTTGGATCCGCTAGAGGATGCGACAGACACATTCGAACAAATAAAATGCAAGCATAAACGCGAGTATTAACATAAACGCATACATCT
The DNA here is from genome assembly GCA_031763405.1 of Balanus nubilus. Taxonomy (NCBI): domain Eukaryota; kingdom Metazoa; phylum Arthropoda; class Thecostraca; order Balanomorpha; family Balanidae; genus Balanus; species Balanus nubilus. Next base: position 2,563 of record JARFNZ010129599.1, read on the forward strand.
GCTAACACCACAGTATCAAACATCATGATTTAGTATGCGGGCTAATCGTCTTCATAATCTTCGACCATGAGCCCTGCAGCTGACCGCACGAAGTCTCTTGGCCACCACCTTTGTTCCACAGCGCCATGGCGCGACAACTACAAAAGAGCTTCGCGAGCTCTGTGTGTACAGTGTATTCAGTATGAATGTAACCCTACCACCACGTGGCGCTACCGTCGAGATAGGTATGCGCGAAGTGGCCTCGCCCAGATAGGGGAGTCCCTATTCTGTCAGTCGGGTCGGTACGAGTGCTGAGGAGGGAGGGGAGAGGGCGGCATAACATCGGGGAGAGTGGCGCGCAGCGGCGGCGGCGGGCGCGATGTCGAGGCCAACCGTCCGTGGAAGAGATGCAACATTTCTGCACGGTCGTACCACACTACACGTAATTTTTAGACATAGGTGAAGTCAATGGTTGAGTATTTAGGTATGTGGTATGTGACTTGCAAGCATGCGTGCCACGTGCAATCTATCTATCTATAATATTAATTTAGATACCTGCGTGCGTGCGTGCGTGCGTGTGTCATCCATAAATGTGTTAATAACTCGAAAACGATTGCGGCTGGGTGGACGAAATTTGACATGCAGTTCCACTGACCGTGACAAATTTTCGTATACAAATTTGGGCACACTAGACAGAAGGGGCGCCGTCAGCGCGTGCGCGCGTGCGCCATTGGTTTAACATGGGAAAGGAGAAAATCTAAAAATGCGGAAAACGGGCGAACACCGCTCGGATCCCGTGCCGATAGCTCTGCAACTGACTGTCGCAGCGATATGCGAAAAACACGCCTTGATAGAGAGCAGATTGGCCTGGCGTATGGTGTGTCGTACAGAGCGAAGCACAGTGTTATGACCCCTTCCGTAAAGAAATTGTCATTTTCAGGCATTTTCCAGAATTTATGTCAATGCTCGGCAACCGTTGGTCACATGCAGATGAAACAAGAGCCTTTTTGTAGGATAGGGCCTTTTTGTAGGTATGCGACTTGTAAGCATGCGTGCCACTTGCAATAGATAATGGTAGTGCCATAGGAATTCGGTGATTTATGTCGTTTTTTTAATGTGGTGCCCCATCATCATAGTATTGGTAGCCAGTTTGGGGCTATTGGCAAAATACTGCATCTCTATTTCCCAGTCTGGAGGGTGGGGCTGTGCCAGCGAGACGGTATATAACCTTCTGAAGCATTGGAAACCGATGATCACGGCGGAGGTGGTGTTGAGTACCGGGGCTATGCGGTGAAAATAAACGACAATAAAAAGGTGTAACGAACTACTAATGGGACAGGTTCATGATTAACAGGACTAAGCCATTTAACACAACACCTCCGAGCGCTTCCCGCGGCAACCAGGGTAGTGCGCCTCCTCTTAACTCGCGCTGTGCAGGATGGGGGGGGGGGGGGCATTTCGATGCATTCTCCCCTAACGTTTTTCGATGATAGCGGAACAACAGCAGGTTTTGCTATGGCGTTTTGATACACGTGTTTTTGACATCAATTATCTACTGAGAATCTGTTATTTTTGCCTCCGGTTATCTTGGGTCAGGTCAGTAGGGCCGGTTACACACAACCTCAGAATCTAAAAAAAAAATGTAGGGGTAAACCCGCTCGGGGACGGGATGCGCTCGATTCGTTCCTTTCACTGCGCTTAATATTCAGAGGCGCTCTACTACACGTGTTTAAATAAAGAAAGGCACTTTCGCGCGTACCGGAAATTTCCATAACGCTACCTACTGGGGGGAGCTATTTTCCCCTTCTGATTTCCGAAACCACTGGGCCATTTACAAAAATCAACACGGTTAAATATCCCTACAAAATTCATCAAATGAAAATAAGTGTTGTTGGCCCAGCGGTTACCGATGAATTCATAGGTTACGTCAGGCTCCAAATTGTTGACCGTTTTCGGTGGCTGAGATTGCAGGGCGAAATAGCGGTATTAAACTATTAACCCGCGCCGTGCCGGGGAGGGGGTGTTTCGACACCCCCCCCCCCCCCTAAGGTTTATCGACAATAGCGAAAAAACGGCTGTGCGCAGTGCCGCCATTTTTTGCACATGTGTTCGGGCATCAATTACACACATTGTGTACAGTTTTTTACGCCAGCTCATCTAAGGTCAGGTCACCAGCTCAGGTCACGTGACCCAACCTCAAAAAAGTTTTAAGTTGTGCCACGACTACAATTTTTGAATGATTAGTTTCAACTTTTCAGGATTACGTAAGGACACCGTTACCTAAAAGTTGTGCATCTCGGATTTTCGATATCGGTGACCTGAGGTCCGGTCAATTTCGTGACCTCCCCATTCAAGTCAAGGGGAACAAAATCAGATCCTTCCAATTCAGAGGATACCCATCGAATCAGTCCAATTCTTTCAGTATCATGTTTTTTTAGGCCAGTATTGATGAACCAAGTACTAATTTTGACAAGTGACCTCTGTAAAGGTCATCTGAGGTCATTCGAGGTCACTTACGGGTTTTCCAATAACTTTTGATAGAGAAGAGCTGGAAGCGTGCGGAAGGTACCAATGTGTTCGTTTCGTCAATACGCATCGACGCATATGCAGCATAACCCAACATGACTTACTGAGGTCACCACGTGGCCTTGGCCTGAGGTCAAATTTTTAGATTGACCTCCAGAGGTCACTATGTATATGCTTCGATACGCCTTGCCGAGAGAAGCACGATGGTGTTAAAGTAAATGATCTGTCTGTAATAGCTAAAAAGTTATTTGCGAAAACTCGTTTTCCAAGAAGACATATTTTAACCTTTGATGACCTCTGGAGCCTAACTATTAACCTAAGGTCAATTATGTTGGCACATTGACGAAAGAGCGCTTCAAAGGCTTTCTAATGTTTTTTTAGTTTCTTCCTAGCTGGCATGTTCCCGAGATGATGACGGAAATTCCCCCCAAATATCCATATTTTGGAAACTTTGACCTTTGATGACCTCTGGTGACCTCATTTTTGACCTGAGCAAAAAAATGACTAATGTAGTTTCGAAATTATTTTTGATGAGCTTTCAAACGCTTCTTTTTGTTTTCCGATAGTTGCCATAGAAGCCGAGTTAGAAGGGGGGGGGGTGTTCAAACACCCCCCGGCACGAGGCGGGCGGCTCCGAGCACCGGCACGGCGCGGGTTAACAGCCAATAACCGGCACGGCGCGGCATGAGTCGAACTCGTCTCCATGACACTTCTGAGTTTCCTTCTAATCCTTTAGCCAGTCACACACTAGCCATTCGGCAAGCGATATCATCACAACTCTGCACACGATATCGCTCGTTTGACGGCCAAAATATGCAAATCGTGTCTCCGAAAGAAGTCAATTTGGTTGGGAGTTGTGATACGACAACGTGACGATACAATTTTGAGGAAGTGTTACATCGTTATGATGTAGCAATGAGAAAGTCGCGGCGATATCGCAACCAAATGGCCTAGTGCGTGGACGGCTTTTCATGGCCATTTGTCAGGTCATTTGATGGTCTCGCTACGTAGTGCTCACGTCAGACCCCGTTCTACGTCCGCCCTACCTAGAGCTGTCGGTTTTCGGGCATGTGACTCCAATAATATTAAACCTCAATGACCAAACCGATACTCAATGCACGCGTAAAACCCCACATTCTCCTTTCATATCCATCCGGCCACAGTAATTGACCTGTTGCACGTTCATTTTTTATTTTGTATATATGTCAAATGAGACCAAACCTGTCAAATGAAACACATATTTTTACTGGACTATTCGTTTTGCAATTATATAACTAAAATATTGTATTTGTCATCCTTAAATTCCGAAAAAAACTTACCTGAAACGGTCAACGATTGGTCGAGACGACCTCAGTGATGAAATCGTATTGTAGCAGTATGGTAACAACGGCGTCGGTAAAAGGCTGCTTCCAAGAGGAGTCACACTTTTCCATTTTAATGAGTTGTTCTCAGCTTTCACAACACTTAATCACCACTAAGCACAAGACCCTATAAAACATACATCTGAAAACATACATCTGAATAAGTTATTTAGCTACGTGACGTCGTTTGCACGGGAGATAAAAAAAAACGTCACGTGAAGAAGATAATTTAATCCAGGTGGAACTCGGGATCCGGCAGCTAAACCCAAGGCTAAACTTATGCAGAGAAGTTTGTTTTGCAACATTTTGATTCATTTCGGAATGTTTTTCTGGCGGTAGGTATTTGTAGTGAAGGACATGTAAAGAATGTTTTGTTTTTATTCCAACTTCAATTTCTATCGCTGCCAGTTTGTGATTGGGTATGTATTAAAGGAAGTTGTCTTCGTTGTCAGCAAGTCCGGACGGCCTGATTATTCCACACTGCACTATAGCTGAGACATTGATGGATGAAGGTGACTTGTGCTGTTATTTTTTTAAGACACTTCCTTTCAATCCCAATATTTTCCAAACTTCAGTGAAACATATCATGTATAAAAGGCCTGCCTACCAACTGCAAATCATCGGACTTCAGAGCTTCAACCACCGTCGGACCATTTTAACGTCCCATCTTCCCCACCACGTCACAACTTTTCCTTCAAGTGCCTGATTTATTCAGGGATCCCATTTTCAAATAAAAAAATAGGTAAGAATTCCGATAACAATTCAAGGCAGGCATGCACCAAAAATTATCAAATAATATGAACTTTTCGATGGTGCTTACATCCCACAACGTGCAACAGGTCAATTCTGCCTCCGGCAGCACATGAGGGCGGGTGCGGTTGGGAACGGGCGGTATTCGGTGGGCCAAATGTGCCTATTTGACGCTCGTGAGCACGTCTGATAACTCGAATCCATTCCGAGTTTTGAGATTAGATGTGCTCGCCCAGTGTGTCTGACGTATTTCCATCGATCCTTACAACTGATAAGAAAGGAGTGCGAGGGTCGGGTCGTGCCAGTGGAGGTGCAAGGTTAGCAACAATGTTGGAGGATATACTTCTGTTTCTACGGAAATGTAGGACCTCTAATGGCAGCGCGCAACGCTCCGTTGGCACCCTCCCGAAACACAAAGTCTGCTGTGGCGTTATAGTTATTGATCGGGCCTAAAAAGTGACGCCCTACTCCTTAGGTAGAACGGCCGTAAAACGCGGAAAACGGCCGTGAAAGAGATATAACTGAAAACAGTATGACAGGAGGTCTGAAACGCATAGCTCGTTCACATTGCCCTGGTCTCTCCTGACATGCCGTCTAAACGCCCACCCCACCGCGGCTGACTCCTTACCTGGCTCGTGTCGCGCCCCCTTCCCTCCCCTCCCCCAGCTCCCGCTCCGGCCGGGCTGCCACTATGAGTACACCCCTTCTCGGGCGAGGCCATTTCATCTTGACCAGAGCGCCATCTACTTACAAAGATACATACATACTGAATACACTGTACGTAAGTATTAATTAAATTGCATTTTCGGACTTATTCAAGAGGACATTTGAACCCATCTTTATTGAGAATACAATATTTCGGCGCGCGTTGTGGCGCCTTCTTCAGTGAAAAAGTAGGGACATTCTTTAATAGGTACTTTCGATATTAGACATCCGTTTTGAAACACGTTGTAGTGTAAGTATCCTATACGCAAGTCAGTCACGTTTTGAAGACATATGACGATCGTTCACGATACCCTCTTAGGTATTCCCATGAATATGGTATATTGTCATAGTATGTGCCAAGGGTGGTAGTGCCTCGCTGGTGCTCCAATTTTTGTTTTAATAACTATCGTGATTTTTCTTAGCTCTGTATTGTGATGTGTTGTTAATGACACTGTGCTGTTATAGTCATCAGTTTGTGATAAAAAAGCACCAAGTGCGGAAGTCTAGGCGCGTTTAAGTAATTAGTTGACGCTAGGGGGACGTAGCCAAAGGGGAGGCCACGCGGGGGCCATGACTTCACCCTGAACGATCCAGTTTCTTTACACCAAACAAAATAGGGTTCTGCTGGAGGCATTATTTCATTGCGTTTATAATGGGCATTGCACGGGAAGAACCGAGCTTGAAATGCACTGAAAGAAAAGTTTACTCAGGTGACCTGGGTCGTTCAAACTCACTAACGTAATACTCACAATACTCAGGGTAGCACTCATGTCGGGGCGAGTATTTTTGCGTGAGTTGCCAAAACCCACTAATGTAATACTCACCCACTAATGTACACTAAAAAAATATGTCACACCCCACCTACACCGAAAAGTGACATACACCCAAACTATCCCTGCGAGACACCACCAGTGCACCCCTTGGAACACCAACTTCTACACCCGGAGGGTGTATTATTTTTTCTACACCTCTGTAACACCTTAAGAAGTACACACTGACATAACACCATCCTGGCACCCTTCCGAACACCGAGTTTACACTCTGTCTACTCCGTGACAACACCAGAAACTAGACACCCACAAAACACCTTTTGTGGTGTAGTCCAGCGCCATTTTGCGACAGGACGCAGTACCCGCAGAACGTTGCGCAGACGCGGAAGTGGTGCTGCTGTATATAATCCCAGACATGGTGTCTAAGGCTTGTGCGTGCATGTGCACCTGCTTTGGAAGTGCAGTATAAGTGCTGAGACTGCAGTTCACAAAGGATGTGCAGTGAAACGTTCATTTTGTGGACACCAAGGCCTGCTTTACTGGGTCACGTGACGCAGGAACTGAAACAGCGTGAATATTGGAAGAAGCCGGCAGTATTCCCACCGAGCTGTGATACAAGACAACCAAATAAGGTGTGAGGTAAGAGGAACCAAAACTTTGCTGAGGAATAAACATTAAAAGACAATGCAGTCCCCTGTTCGCTGGTGGTCGCTGTGCAACTGCTGGCGCTGCAGGCATGCTGGCCGGCGGCCTGAACCGCCGGAATGCAGCCGGCCTGCCGGTGTCACTACCGATCATGGATCCTGTAGCGTGTATGATGTGTATATATTCCATGGGGATATAATAAATACACGGATAAAAATGTGTTTGTGTGCATGTAAAAAGGAAGGAGCAGGGATGAGTACCGAGGCTGCATTGATGTCTCACATGGGTGGTTGTGCGACGTAGGTATGTACACATGGTGTAAGTGCATGGTACAATGGGTGTATTGGGGTGTGGAAAGGGTGTAAGAGGAAGGGGTACGCTGGGTGCATAGGACGTGTACCATGAGTGTACAAAAAGCAATGGGGTGTAAGCTGGTGTAAACGGGAGTGTATCAAGGGGGTATGGCTGGTGTTATCGTGGGGTAACTAGCGGTGAAGGGTGTTGCGACATGATAAAACTGGTTTAAATGGGTCGTCGTTTTAGGCTACTCCTTCATTACACCCAAAAGGTATAAAATATTGTTTGAGTGTTGGCTTCTACTACGGGTCATTTCTTTATTAATTTCACTGACTGGAGCTGAAAGATATAAGTTACCTTTATCTACCCATATTCTAGACTGCAAAGCAAGGCACAGGAGTCGACGAGGTGCACCACTCAGAAGCAAAAATCCGCACCAGCCCGCACCACGCAGGCCAGAAATCCGCACCAGTCCATCCTACACAAGCCAGAAATCCGCACTAGTCCATCCTACACAAGCCAGAAGTCTACACCAGTCAGAACCATAGCAACTAGAGGCCAACACTAACCCGGTAAAACAGCGTAGTTCATATAAATCTGAATTGCCCGTTATCTGATTACAGATGCTTTATAACAATTACACAGAACAAGTTTCGTATGTGCCGAGGAACAGACGAGATGCATGATCAATGTATCAAACTTGGTCATCCAGCGCAGTTTCATATCAATCTAAATTGTTCGGCATCTGCACGCATAACCGTTATAACGGCTCAACGGGAAAAGTTTTGTGTGTGCCGCAGAACAGACCTCGGTTTTGTGATCAGCGTGACAAACTGAATCATAATGCTCAATTTTCATATCAATAGTAGTGAAATATTAATAGGATATAATAAAGAACAAAGAGGAATTACAATAGGAATGTTCCGGCGTTCTGTGCCTTCATTTTGTCCATCATAGGGTGCTATAGAAGCGTTCCGATGAGACGCATTCACCCATGTATGTTGTGAGTTTCCATCTCAATATATGCTAAGTATATATTTGTCTGGATAACTTAATGCTCCATTTGTTGCAAATCTGAATTGTGCAGTATCTGCATGCGGATTCTTTATGACGACATAACGGGAAAAGTGTTATCATGTGCCGCGGAACGGACGTCAGAGTTGTGATTGGCGTGTCAAACTTGGTCACCAGCGCCGTTCAATACAAATCTGAATTGTACGATATTTGCATGCAAATCCGTTTTAACAACTTAATTAATGGGAAAATTTTTGCATGTGTCGTAGAACAGACTTCAGATTCGCGATCAGCGTGTCAAACTTGGTCAGATTGCTCAGTTGATGCAAATCTGAAATATCCAGAATGTGCATGCAGATATGTATGTTATAACGACTTACGGGATAATTTGTTTATGTACCGCGGAAAAACTTTAGATTTGGTGATGAGCGTGTTTCACTTGGTCAGAATGGTCTGCTTGGTGAAAATATGAATGCTCTACTTCAGCTTGGTGCAAAGCTCCAAATCTGTGACGTCTAAACGGGAAAAGCTTCAAATGTTCCTCGGAACAGACTTTAAATTCGTGATCAGCGTGCGAGAGTCGGTCATCCAGCGCGGTTTCATATACAGTTAAATGGTCCGGTATCCCCATGCAGATCCGTTATAACGGCTCAACGGGAAAAGTTTAGTATGTTTCGCAGAGAAGACTTCAGATTCGCAATTAGTGTGCGTGGTCAGAATCTTATGTTTGGTGCAGCTGAATTATCCGGTATCGGCATGCTGATTCTACAT
>JARFNZ010129621.1:0-11380 GCA_031763405.1 Balanus nubilus
TAACATAACGTAACATAACGTAACATAACGTAACATAACGTAACATAACGTAACATAACGTAACATAACGTAACATATCGTAACATAATATACACGTAGGTATTCGACATATTAAGAGATTAGTTCGAAGAAATGAAAATAATATCAGTGTATTCAGATAATAAAAAATGGGGACATTTTGGTGATTATTGGTATTGTCTGGGGAGTTTTTATCGTTTTTTTCGCATTTTGTTTGTTTGGTACGATATGGTGTTACAGCTCGCTTAAATTACTATAAATGCTAACATTATTTGTTTAATTTTATATTGTGCATAGACGCCAAAGCGGATCCAGGAAAGCAGCTTGGGGGGGGGGGCTCTATCAGCCAGCACTATACTATAGTAGATAGGAAGAGTGGGGCAAAACGTCCACGGCGGGAAAACGCCCGTCGCCCACCCACCGTAGCTCCAGAATTTTTAATATCTTGCAAAATTATAGATAGCTCGTATTATATTTATTTTTTGAAGCGGTGGCTGCAGGGAGGTGGTTTTGTGGCCAATGGGAAATCTCTTAACCCGGGCACTGCCGGGGGGTTGTTTTAACCCGCGCACTGCCGGGGGTTATTTTAACCCGAGCACTGCCGGGGGGTTGTTTTCCGCCCACTCGGGTTGATAGCGTCGATAGCGGAAAAACGGCGGCGAGTGGCAACGCTAAAATTGGCAAACCTATTCGGATGTCAATTGCGTGCATTGTGTGAAGATCTTGAGCCCAGGTCACCTCAGGTCAGGTCAAAGTCTAGGTCACGTGACCCCACCTCTAAAAATGTTTGCAGGTGTGCCACAGCCACAGTGATTGACTGATGGATTTTAAACTTTCGGAAATGCATAAAGAAACCTACAACTTGTATGTCTCGATGTTTGTCGGCGACCTGAGGTCAGGTCATTTTGGTGATCTCCCTATTATAAGTCAATGAGGAAATCTTCAAATACTTCCTATTTCAAGTATGCACACTGTATCAGTCGAACTCTTTCAGTATCAAGATATCTTAGCCTATCATTGATGATACAGGTGCAATATTTGGTCATTGACCTCTTACAAAATTATCCGATGCCATTTGAGGTCACAAACACTTTTTTGCCAATAACTTTTGTTAGAGTGATTTTAGAGACGTAAAACTGGTACCACAGTATTTTTTCCCGTCAATACGCATCAACTCATATGTAACCTGACCCAACTCGACCTACTTGGGTCACCACGTGACTTTCATGTCAGGTCAAATTTTGAAAATGACCTTTTCTGGTAAAGCAAAATGATATGTTTCGATTTGTCTTAACTAGAGGAATACGATGGTGCCAAAATAGTTGCTTTATCTTTCATTGCTAAAAAAGTTATTCGCGAAAAACTATTTGCAAAAATTGCTTTTTTGATCTTCCATAAGCTCTGGAGCCTAAACCGTTGACCTGTAGCCAAATTTGACGTCAATATTGCGATAGGGTATTCCAAGAGCTGTCGATTGCTGTTTTGGTTCTTTTTAGCTATCTTTGTTCCCAGGATAATCGGGAACTAAGATAGCCTGAGGTCAGGTCAATTTCGTGACCTCCTCATTATAAGTAAATGGGCGAAATTCAAATCCTGCCTTTTCAATAGAAACGAATCAGATCAGGCCAATTCTTTCAAGATCATGTCTCCTTAGCCCATTCTTGATGTATCAGTTGCAACTTTTGACCAGCGAATCCCTGCTAGATCATCCGAGGTCATCCGAGGTCACGAACACTTCTTTGCCAATAAGTTTTGATAGAGGAGAGAAAGAAACATGCGAAAGGCTCCAAAGTGTTCATCTCGTCAAGGCGCATCCACTGATATGCAACTTAAACTACTTAGATCACCTTGACCTTGATCTAAGTCAAATTTTGGGATTGACCTAAACAGGTCAAAGTTGGTATGCTTCAAATTGCCTTGACGAGAGCAACACGATATCGCTAAAATAATTGTCCTATCTTTATTAGGTCAAAAGTTATTCGCGAGCAAAGTTTTGCTGAAAGAACAGCTTTTTTGAAACTTGATGACCTCTGTAGCCTAAACTATTAACATAAGGTCAAATCTTATGGCACACTTATGAAAGAGCCACACGCACGTGGGCGTTTTGTCCCCATACATGAGGTGAAACCCCCATTTTGCAAGGTTTCAATTTGTTTCTGTACAGGAAGGATCTGAACTCTCCCATTGGCTTATAATGGGAGGGTCACAAATGGACCAGACTAAAGGTCATCAATGTAACAAATCTGGGATCTAGAAAATTTAGTTTCTATGCATTTATGAAATTTTAAAGTTTGAAACGGATGTGGCAAAAAACACATCACAACCACAAACAGACATCACAGAAATCTCGGTGTAGATCCTATTTAAGTGGTCATTACAATCACTATGCTTGAAATCAACACAAGGAAAATTAATTGGACAGTTTTGTGCTCGCATAATTTGCAGTCATTTCCATGGGGTCAATTTGTCAAGTTGCGCGTGCGTTTTTTTTGTAGGTCCGATCAATAGCTTTGAGTGCAGCATTTCTGATCGCTTACAATTTATTGCATTTAATTTTTTCACATGAAGCCCCTTTTATTTGTAACATTTCGAAACCTTGTTCACAGGCGGGAGTTACTAAACTTATCTGCTTGATGTCATTTCCAGTTTGGTAATGGATATGTACGATGTATGTAAGTAGAATGCACAACTCTGATAAAAATGGTCTTGATCTCCCGTTTAACCCGCGCCCCGCTGGGACTCCTGATTTTCCACGCACTGCTGGGGGGGATGTTTGAACACCCCCCCCCCTATAACTCGGCTCCTGGGCCACGTAGTGACAAGCGGTAAACGACATTCGAAATGTCGTCAAAAATCATTTCGAAACTACTTGGTCATTGTTTCGCTCAGGTCAATATTGAGGTCACCAGAGGTCACCGAAGGTCAAAATTTCTAAAATATTAACATTTTTGGGAATTTCCGCCATTATCTCGGGAACTATAATAGCTAGGATGAAAACAAAAAAAGCAGTAGAAAGCTCTTGTAACGCTCTTTCGTCAATGTGTCATCAGATTTAAACTCAGGTCAACAGTTTCGCCTTCAGAGATCATCAAAGGTCAAAATGGCTGTTTTTGCAAAATGGCCGCCGTTTTTGAGCTATTTTTGAAAAACCGGAGGGGGGGTGTCAAACCCCCCCGGCAGGGCGCGGGTTAAGTTATGATTTTTACATCAATGTCAAAAAGTAAATCCGTTTTTTTATTAAAATAGATACATTGCCATAAATACATCTTACTTTATGATTAAACATCAAGTTCTACAAACCTAAACTTCTCCATTGTAACGGTGTGACGTCATTTGAGCGCACACTGTTTCATTGTTTCGGCAAAGGTGATTCATATTGCTTGGACGTTCAATGCGTCAACCTTGCCTCGCATTGATGTGCAAATGTGGTAAATTTGAACTTAATGCACAAAATTAATGGCCTTGATACGGCTCTTATACGCCCTTGATAATCAGGATGCCGGAAGAGGCGATTGTTATTATGCTAGCGGAATGGCTATCTAGTTTGCATTTCAGTTCTATCATACTCCAACAATTGAGCATTGGCGTGACGAGTCAAGATGTGATACATCAAGGAGTTAGGTAGGTATGTACCCATTTACAGTGATTTCATATCTGGCTCATGCCAGACTTCTAACCTTAAGACAAGTATACCTACTGTTATGTGTCAATATTATCTCACTAACAATGGCATGAAAAGTCTGGCATCAAGATATGACAGAGCTCACAGCAGTTAACCCTGTTATCAAAAGGAATTCCCCTGTTTAACAAATATTTTTAGTTTGATCTTTTTCATCATCTTGATGCTATACATGGCTAAAATGATATGATGTTGAACTAAGTCATGGTTTGCAATTATTTTAGGAAAATGAAAAATTGTGTATGAGGACATTGATAACATTAACGGGCCGGGCTGGGCTGGGCCACAATATTCTGAATTTAAACGGGTCCGGTCCGGGCCTGGGCTTGGAGTACATGGGCTCGGGCCGGGCTGGGCTGGGGATTGGTGGGCCCGTGGCGAACACTGGTTGAGTGCAACGACGTGGATGGTTAAGTTCTCAGATGAGAAGTTCTTACACACATATCATGTAAAGTTTCTACAAATAGGTTATTTATATGCATGTGTATATAAAAATAAGAGCATGTCTAAGTTTCCCATAAACGATGTCATTGCTTTAGTTTCGAAACTTTGAAAGGAAATAAGTCGGAATCTGCATGTGCTGCCTGTCGAGGAACTTCTTGACATTAAAGTCAATGAGATGAGTTGGGAACCCGTTGTTTTTGACAAAATTTCAATTCCCCGTCAAACAGTTTGTAGTTAGAACATGACTTAAATGCTCTGAAAATGGCCGATTGCACCACCGCTCCCTTTATCGTTTTAGAGATGAAACTGAAAAGCTTAGTTCCAAGCCAGTGAATGAAGGTTTTCTATAAACTGAAGTTGTTATTATTAACTTCAACAACGGTGGAAATTTAGGACGGCTTGGTAAGTCGTGCCCTTTATTGACATTGGCCGGGACAACAAGCGATTTAGTATCCAGTCACCGTATTTGATATCAAAATGTATCGGCAATGTCCTTCAAACGAGTAAACATATTATATGTTGATCTCTAACAAGGACAACTCAGCCAGAAGAAATCCCACCCGGTCGGGGGGACTACCAAGAATCTGTCGTTTCCATTCTAACACCTCGTGTTATCACTCGCCCCAGCCAGCCCCCGGCGGCCCGGACACAATTACCCGCCCGCGCCCCCCCCCCCCCCACGCTGTTTGGCTGTAACCCACGCTCAATCGGCCCCATTCCGGCTCACAATTGTCCAAGATTGCATTTCTGATCGGGCCGCGTTCGGATGAGCCGAGGCCACGCGCATTCTGCCGATCTACGACAAGAGGCTGAGTGTGCCCTGGTGGAGGGTGAAGTGTCATCCTCGGCGCGATTTACGACGCTGCGTTGCGCCCGGATCGTCTCTCAAGACTGATGAACGCACCGCTGAGTCGAAAAAAAACACCACCGTGCAGTCGCTGAACACAGATCGCAGATCGGACGATATGCTTCACGTAAAAAACGCAAGCGTGCTAATTTAGGTGCGTTAGGTTTAGTAATGCAGCTGGGAATGACAGCCCGGCGGCGACTTGGTGGTGGCTGTAGTATAAAGAGTTCTAATGAGCATACACAAAGGAAGGGCTTGTTATAAGTGGTAAGCTATTTTTCCGCTTTTGCAATTTACATTATCCTTGTTTAGGTTGCGCTATTATTAAAGTACACAAAACATACGCAGTATGTCACACCTTAAAATCAAAGGTCCATTCGTATGCAAAGAAAACCGTGCTAAGGGCAACACATGATAGAAATGTATCACTAAGGTGCACAGTGGTGCCTTTCATAGCAATGGTGGGCTCAGGCTAAAAACACATCCGAGGATATTCGTGCAATTTTATGACATCGGATTCGTCGGATTTCTGCCACCCTCAGTGTAACGCATAATTTCCTTCGATATGTACCTGATACAATCTCTATTGCCTATTACTGATCAATTTGATTGCTTCCAGAATGGCAAAGTGAAATAAACCATGAAGCTTCGAGACAGATAAATCGACTCTCAACGTGTTATCAGCTTTGCAAAGTTGTTGAGGGACTCAGTTGGTCCCTGTGAACTCCTCATCTAAGTTACGCTTCAATGATCTCCGATAAAGGTTGAATTTCTCGCGTTATTGCGAACTAAATCATGGTTCAGATCATCGTTCAGCAAGAGACATCTCCAATCACATATCACACCTAGTGCCAACGATAACGCCAGCTGCATTATCGATCTGATAACGCTTTCAGTTTTTCATTCGTTGACAAAGTCTTTCTTGTAGAGTCCGTTATTTAGGTTACGTCAATATATATGATATTCCATAAGATGGAGGTTATACTCGCGGAGAATAATATTTAATGAACTCAGCATAAATGACCTATAAAAACCGCAAGCACTGGAACAGGTTTAATTGTCCCTACCCCATCCGGCATATGTGATGACATTGATTAATTTGTGGATTCAGGATATGAATGCGATGCCTGGTATCCACACTGCATGACCATAACTGCAGATATAAATAAACGCATGCATGACTTGTATGTGAAACTGCAAACCTACATCTGCGATGCTTCATGCCGGAGTCGACGGACACTGACGGACACGGAGTCAAAGGGATCATGACCCCAAACAAGTGGCTGTGAAATGAACAAAAATAAACACTTCAAAGAACTTCATTGAAGTCTAAACAGCTTTTAATGACAATTAACACGCGACTTACTAAACGAGGGCTAGTTTTTGTCCGTCCTCCCTCCCGTTTTTGGTAATATCTCCTTAACCTTCGCCATTGGTAATAGCTCCTTAACCTTCACCCTGGTGGGGGGGGGGGTCAAAATGACCCCCCTCGGGTTTTTCGCCTGCAGTGTAAAAACGGTGCGCGTAGCGCCGCTAAATTTAGCATAGCTGTTCGGACATCGACTCACATATTTTCAAAAAATGGCCCCAGGTCATGTCAGCTCAGGTCACCGGGTCCCGTTAAGTGACCTTACCTCCAAAAATGTTCCCAGCCCACAGTGGTCGTTCTCAGCCCACAGTTTTTGTCCGAGAGATTTGAAACTTGGAGGAGTTCATGAGTGTTTCATTTTGTATTCATTCATGTCGGATTTTCGATATCGGACCTGAGGTCAGGTCAATTTGGTGATTTCCCCATTATAAGTTAATGGGGGAAATATTCAAATGCTCCCTTTTTGAAAGACAGGAATCGGATTAGTCTCATTTATTTAGGATCATGGTATCTTTGTCAATTATTGCTGACCCAAGTGCAACTTTTGATTCGTGACCCCTGTAAAGGTCATCTGAGGTCACCTTAGGTTACTTTCGATTTTGTGCCAATAACTCTTGATAGAGGAGAGATAGGAACGTGCGGAAGACACCATTGCATTCGTCTGGCCAAGACGCACCTAATGCACCATATGCAAAATGACCCAAATTAACCTACTTGGGTTATCACGTGACTTTGACCTGCGGTCAAATTTTGCAAATAATTTTTTAAGGTCACAATATATGGGTCGATGCATTTTGACGAGAGAAACACGATGGTGTCCAAATAAATGTTCTATCTTTAAAAGTAAAACAAGTTATTTGCAAAAAAAACGTTCTCAATAAAAACAGCATTTTGATCTTTGATGATCTCTGGAGCCTCAACTATTGCCTTTAGCTCAAATCTGATGAAAAACGTTACTGGAGCGTTTCAAGACCTATCGATTGCTTCTTTTTTAATTTCTTCCTAGCTCTCATAGTTTTCGAGAAATCGAGGGATTTGGGATCAAGATCCCGAAAACGGGAAAATTTGACCTATGATGACCTCTGATGACCTCTGGTGACCTCAATATTGACCTGAGCCAAAATTGACCTGATTAATTTCAAATAACATTGTTGAGATCTTTCGATTTTTGTTTCTGCGCCTTTCTATCTTCCTTAGTTTTGGTGCTAGTGGGGGGTCATTATGACCCCCCACCATGGCGAAGGTGGCTCAGAGGCCCACCAGGGCTCGGGTTAACCCTATTCCTGTCAGGGGGGGGCCGAATCCCCCCCCCCGGAGGTTTTTCGTGGGCTACACATTCACTATTGAAGCTAAGGTCTTCAAACTTTCTGACGTTTCCTAACTTTTTATTGCGCATCTGATGGTGTACTTTAAAAAAAGCATCAGGGGCGTGTCCGAGACCGTTTTGGGGCAAGTTTGGCCGTTTTTGACCCAAAACCTTTGCATGTTTAATTACTCGTGCAGAGTTGGATTTTTGAGCAAAATGTAAGAAAAACTAGGTTTTGGTAGACAATTATATGCTCTTTTAAATGTCAGTCTCGAAATTGCAAAATTTTGCTCTTTAAATTTAGTAATTTTGCAAAATTATATTTTTATTTACATGTGTATAAAATTTCAATTTGTCCAAAAAAATCGAAAAATCCTTGACACGTCCCCGAGATGTTATACCAGTTTATGTACACAAAAAAGTTAAGTCGATATTTCAATATTTCATGCCTTGAGGCTAATTAAAATGCTTAACCTACCATTGTACCTAAGTAAATGGTGAAAAAATCGAATTCTTCCTTATACGCATTGGATCAGTCCAATTACTTCAGTATGATGTCATATTAGGTCCTTTTGGATTGCCCGGGTGCAATTTGTGGTCAATGACCTTTTGAAAGGTCAGTTAAGGTCATCCGAGGTCACAAACACGTTTTTGTTAATAACTCCTCGCTGAATGAAGCTAGAGACTCTCAACTGGTGCCAAAGGGTTTGTTTCGTCAAGACGCGTCTTTTGAGTTGCAGCTTGACCTACCTAGGTCAGCTTGACGTTGACCTTGACCTTGACCCGAGGTCAAATTTTCGAATTGACCTAAACAGGTAGCAAATGATATGCTTCGAACCGCCTTGACGAGAGAAATGTGATGGTGTCAAAACAAATGTAACGTTACTAGATAGCAAGTAATTCACGAAAAAGTTTGCAGAAAAACAGTTTTTTTCTTCAATTAGATGACCTCTGGAGCCTGATCTATTGATCTTAGGTCAAATCTGATGACACACTAACGACAGCACGTTTCAAGGGCTTTTGAATGCCGTTAACGATTCCTCCTAGCTATCATAGTTTTTTTTAGATAATGCGAAGTTTCTGGAGCAATGTCCTAAAACGGCAAATTTGACCTCATTTGACCTTGAAGATATTGCCCCAAGGTCATAAAAATTACACAAAAGAGAGTTCCCCGTTGGTCCTTTCTACCCGCTAAATTTCGTTGTCGTAACTCTGATAGGAGCGGAGATCTCAGGGAGGGGGGGGGGCGAATCCCCCCTCCCCCGTACAGATTTAGCGTAAAAAAGCCGGACAGGAATAGTGTTAAAGAGGGTCCAACCATCGGTGGCCTCCAATCATCGAGCCACTTAAGAAGGGCCCCCGATTTTTTTGTAAGGGGGGCCGGCCCGTGTGTCCCCACCCCCTTGTGTGCGTCTTTGGGTAAAATGTATCCTCAATATTCATTTCTTTTGAAAACAATAGATAATTAACTACCGTCAGCAAGTGATTTGTATGGACGACAGCGACATCCTTAACCCAGCAATTATCATCCCCAGAAGGGGGATGAGAGCTTTAGGGTAAGAGATGCCAGTCCTATCACGTATGAATCACTTCCATTGACGTTAGCTTGACGAACTTCAAAGATCTTTTTCTATGAAAATTCAACTTCATACTAAATTTGCGGGCTGTCTTTCATTTGACAATGGTTTTATACTAAACATTTATTTGCAAGGTGCGTAACGTTCGCTTCCGTAAAATTTGCACCTTGAACAGCCTCATGCTTCACACACAATGTGTTCGGAGGACGGACAAAGGCACGGCCCAAGTAACGTTGAGACCGAGACGTCTTGGGACGAACCGACCATATTTGTCAGAATCAAGCTTGTGTATTTGTGCATGTTGGCTCTAGTTAAGCCAAGCTTGTGTATTTTAAGCTTCCTACGATATCCGAAATTACTGGGCCAATTTTCACAAATCAAAAGGCTTTCGATAGCCCTGTACACAAACTTTCTGGATAACGTGCGAATTCTGATCCCAAGGTCACTGAAGACGTCACAGATCAGGTAAATGACCCAATGTTTGCCCCTTTTCGTCTGCTGGGCAAAATAACCCATATTAAACAGATAAGAAGCTATTGAATCGGTATGAAACGTGTTCCTGACGTTTTCCAAGTACCATTTTAAGCCTATGGTAGTCATGGATCAGGTCAAGTTCACCCGAGGTCACGAGGTCAGAACGGTCAAACTGCTGATTTTGGGAAATTATTGGGAGCTGCAATACATGTTTTTAGGTCAGTTTTTCATCAAAAATGCGAAAAATAGCCAATATACATTGTTTTCTCAATTGAAATTGGATAAAAATGAAACTATGGAAATTCACTGGAATTCGTAAACATGTCATCAAAAGCGGCCGTTTTTGGCATTTGATTTCTCAGTAATCCGTCAGTTTCGAAGATATTTGAATTAGAATATGGTACACCCATTTATCTAGCCAGTCTGTATCAAACATTTTCCGGTTGTAAACAAGTGATCTTTCAAATAGATGACAAAAATTAAGTTCGATTTTTATAATTTTCTAAATTTTCAAAATTGAAACCGAGATGGCAGTTTCAAAGCTCGGTCATTTTTTGTCTTCTTATGTGAAACAATTGGCTTTATTTTGTAATTTGTGCGATTGACAGCGCTTTCCGCAAACTTATATATTTGTCTTAAATTTAGAAAACATGGCGTCGCTCTGACGTTATTTACTCTCGACCTATCATGAGCTCATCATTTCCTTTTGCCAGTATGTGTGGAGTCGGGATGGGCGGAAGGGGCAGATGTCCGAAGATGCATGCAAAGTTTGTTGACGCTGCTAACGTTATTTTGGGATATATCAGGAAAAAGGGGGGACGTTTCAGCCCCATCGGGGCGCGGACTAAAGTTGCTGAAATGCTCTCAGAGCATGGTTTATCCTAGTAATATAAAGCTTCTTAGTAGAAACGACAATATCCAACCTACAACAATTACAATGGCGATTTTAAAGCTAACACTGATAGAACAACCAGTTCGGCTTTTAACTCCTATGTTAAAACGGCCTCATTTCATGGCCTTATTCTGTTGGGTCTTTGCGATAGAATAACCACCTGCGAGCCCATAGATAAATCCTGGTCGATCGGAGGTGACGGCTTATGGTATCAACGTGTCCCTAGTAGTTTTGAAACCGTGGTGACGCCCCTGGTGAAGTATTCCCATTTAGACGTAGTACCTGTCAGACATCGCAAAACTTTCAGTACCTGTCACAAACAAAGTTGTTTATCTTTTGACAAAATTTCATAAAGGTTAATTCAGATTTTTTGGAGCTAATCACATTTTAGTGTCGTCATGAATTTATATTTTTAGTCAAAAATCGATAAATATTTGAAAAATCGTAGAAAATAGAGTTTGTAAGCAAATCGCAAACCGAAAACGCCATAATGATGTAAATACTATCGTCTTCAACATTGCTAACTCGAATTTGATAATTTTTTGTTTTTTGAACCCTAAAACTTTGAAAAACTGAGAACAGAGAATTTTGGGAGAAAAATTACCCAAAAATCCAAACATTTGAAAATTTTCAAAAAACGGATTATGTGTAAACAAAAAAAACATACTTGTTCAATCACCATGCCAAATTTTAAGTCGATATCTTGATTTTGGACCCCCGAATGGTCCAAATAAGTGTAGAAATTGATGACGTCACGCAATTGAATTGCAATTT
>JARFNZ010129632.1:0-11379 GCA_031763405.1 Balanus nubilus
GGCATGGGCGGGACGTCGGGGATGGAAGGCGGGGCTGTTTTGTGACCCACCTCCGGTCCCGAGTCCTGACGACATCACCAGCACCGAGTCACACGTCAAGCGGCTTCTCCTCAGCTCACATCCCGTGCCACGTGACTAGCACTTGACACAGGTGACGTACAGAGAGCGGGGTATCACCATAGCCTCACAGCGGCGCATATGTGCCTCGGATGATCTATGACGTTGCTCAGAAGCAAAGGGCTGAACCAAAGGACTGGGCATTGTTTGTTGGTCTCGGCCTGACCTGACTGGTCAGTATTAGGTCTCATGGTCACGGATTGCTGACGTTATGCCGGCACATGAGTGCATCTTCATCAACAGCTCAGGTTGTGGCCGTGCACCGCATATCAGACGTTCGAACCATGTGTCATCGCATTGTGTTGGGATCAGTGTCTCGATTCCCTGCATACCTTGCAATGTCAACAGCTGGTCACCGGTCAGCACGCCGACGGCTGTGATCGAACTTCTCGGTACAAGGAGTATGCATACAAAACATCGCAATATAATTTGATTATCTGTCACTTAATCCTTATAACATGTATCAAGCGACTCGCTTGAGACAGAAGTGGACACTATTTTAATTAAAACTATGTGAAATCGATATTTAAGGCAGCTTTTACTATAGTAAACTTTATTGTAAATTATTAAACACATTGACGAACGAAATGCGCTTATTCTCAGCATTGTGTTATATATTTTGAAATTGCAGTACCTCATCTAAAAATACCGGTTTGGGATAACACTTTTGTATTTTATGAAACTATTTTGAACGTATTTTAAAAGTCACACAAATTTGGAAAAATACTATTTTATTTTATTTTAAAAATAGCCAAAATAAAACAAATTTACTATTTCTATTGCAAATACTTTTTCGACTATTTTGCCAACCTTTGCATGTGAGGACTGTCAAAAGTAGGTGCTTGGTGATGCGGTATGTTGAGGCAACGCAAGCCAGCCAATACAAAACAAAAACTAAACCTTTTTCTATGGCCGGAGACAGGCACAATATCCAACGCACGACATGTAAGTACCTAACACCAAATGAACGTATAGCCGTCCAACTGTCAGCTGGCACCTCCTTAACATACACCGCCCCCATAATAAACCGTCCGCAGGAGGCCCCGGCCGATAAACGTTTGTTCTAGCCGCCATAACAAAGCGAGCCGCTCTGCAGCCGAATCGCTAACCGCTTTGTCGTGGCCGTCCAGCTTCTCGCGTGTGCGGTGTGTGTGCTGGGCCGACAGTGATGACATGTCTTGGCTTTCTCCCTCGGTTGTCGCCGTCGTGTCGTCTGGGACTGTCTGCTGCTGTACCGCCTCGCCGTGTCCCACAGGTCGCCTGTACAGCCTACCCATTCAGGCGGCGCGACCTCTCCCGCCGCCGCAGTACTTTAAATCGTCGAGGATAGGTAACTCGACCGCCGGTGCACTAATCACGCCTTTCCGAACGGACATACTGCTCCTCTGTCGCCCTTCATAACGTCGTCCTCCGCCACGTTGCCTGTACGACTAATCAACGGCTAACAGCTCGAATTCCGCCCCGACCCTATAGGTAGCATCTGGCAGCCGTTTTCACGAGTCCGGCCGGCGCCGACAGTCTGCTTCGGGACTGATGGAGTGCGTGCGGCGGAGATCGGCGTCAGGCTTGTGGAAACGGCTGCCCGAGCTCGCTCAGCTCAGGGTTCGGGCGAGCCCGTACCCTCACCTGACTCTCTGGCGGTGGCCAGCGGTACCTTTATCTGTCATTTCACTGTCAGAACAACGGGACATCACATTTCACACCATTACATTAGCAGTATGAAATGTACATTCTATATGGTTATGTGGATCATACTGAGACACGCTTCAGAATCGCCTGCTTGCATTTCGAAGACATTGCCATGTAGTTAATTAGGTTATGTGATAACTGTGATGCTATTGCATCTTTCTGGAATATATTTACGGACCATTCTGTTATTTTTCCCCATTGTCGGAATAATCTCACATCTTACAGCTCACATCTTACAAGCATGTCAAATATGATGCAGCACATCATATCCGCTCGTACCTCTTGCATCGAAACAGTTACACATAAATCAACACACACAAATATATACCAAAAGAGCCATTCAGGCAGTGTGCAGTTGCAACTCATCGTAGCTCTTATAGAGCAAAGCACGAATAATATGTATAACACAGACATAGAAGGTAGTTGTTCTACAGATACCTACTGTTCAAGTAACGATATTTTACTTACGTTTTGCACCAAATATTTGTCGCTTGACTTATTGTACCTATAGCATATTGCTACCAATAAGTAATAACACTGTAGCATCCTTTTGCCGAGTACATGTGAAAAGATTATAAATAGTTTGCTCCTTCTTATCTTCTTAATCGATATGGTACCCTGAGCCCTCACTTAATTGTTTGGATTTTAGCTGGATATCTATTAGATCGCATTGCATTTTTCACTGTGAAAATTGTGTAGTAAATGTGCAGTGTTCACACTTTGACAAATCCATTCGGCATTCACCATTGAAAATGCACTTTTGTCTGTCTTGTGTTTTTTTTAAACAAGATTTGTGCTCGAGTTTTTTTAACATTGAGCTTTTTGTTTAAAAAAAACTTGCGCTTTAGTTTTTTACATTGAGGAAAGAATTTGAAAAACGAGCTGCTTTACAGAGCTGATTAACCATTGACGTTTGAGTTCGAAATCGTATTTTCGGCGGATTCGTATTTTCGCGGCCTAGCAACAACAAACCAATGACCATAAACTTCCGTTCAATATCAGTTTACAGGGAAAGTGCTTATGATTTCTAATGGGCTCGGCGTCTGTTTATGAATGGTTTGGCGCAGTGTTCATAATGAGTGAACTGGCCTTTGTCAGCACGCCACTCCTACAAAATTAGAAACCTTAACAGCCAACTGTTGGTCTGTAACTTTGTGTATTGATATTGAGCGTGCGTTCGGTATCTGGAAAATGTTCTCCCGTGGATATTCACCAATGGAAAATTATCGGAGATAATCATCCATTCGCGTGTTCGGAATCGCTTCTGTGGGGAATAATTTTCCGTTGGAAAATTATCGCTTCGTAGGAAATTCGGTATCTTGGATATCATCCATCGGTTGTTCTGCTGAATATCACTAAGCAAACTCAACTAGAGGTTGAAATTGCATTCAGTCGATTTAAAAAACACTTTTAAGTTCATTTAAATACCAATATTCGCATACCTTCAATTGTAAGAGGCCCGAGGGGAACACAAGTTTAGCCTACTGACGTCATAGGAAGGGAGAATATCCCAGCGACCCTGCTCTGGAGATTCTCCCTCCCGATGGAAAATTATCGGGGATGATTCTCCCATTTTCCGGATGCCGAACGTGATTCTGGAAATTTGCCATGATCCTGGAGAATTATCCAACACTTTCCACATACCGAACGCACGCTAGGTCAGCAAGTAGCTCCCATATCAGACGCCAGAGACCTTAATTAACCATGGTCACCTGATCATATTTGTTATCCGACTTCTATTCTATGTCCTCAGGTCATCTCTGTCGACCCCCTAAAAATGTCCTTGATGTTCTGACCCTAAATTTTCTACCGAGTTCCACCTCTGACTTCGGTGACCCGACACCAGGTCATCTCGTCTCCCCCTCTGACCTCTGACCTCTGTGACGTGCGCTCAGGTCAGCTGTTCAGTCAGCACCTGTTCTCGCGGCCGGACCTGTCCGGTACCGGCGAGGGCCCCACCTCGCAGGACGACAGCTACCTCGGCTACTCGGTGGCCGTCGGCGAGTTCAACGGAGACGATCAGCAGGACGTGGTCACCGGGATGCCCCGAGGCGCCAACCTCACCGGAAAGGTCAGTGATTGGTGGATGGAGGCGAAGTGGCCCGTGACGTCACCGGGCATGCTCAAACCCTGTCTTGCATTGAATATGTAAGGCTTAATTATTTTCTTCATGTCTTCCTGTATTTTTATCTTAATGCTGCTTATTGATATGCATTTATTGAGGGTGAAACATTATCGACATTGCATATGAGCCAACTTTAGACAATCTTTCAGGCACTGCAGTTGATAAGATAATTGTTTATAGCTGATAGATAGATGACTGATAGATAATAGTTTTTTGCTTGTTTTGTTTTACTATTATTTGTATAGTCTGTCACAGTAGCAAAATATCCATTACAAAGCCTCACCCGGCTGTCCCCGTCGCAGGTCGTGTTGTACGACAGCCAGCTGAGGAACCTGTTCAACCTCACCGGTGAGCAGATCGGCTCCTACTTCGGCTACTCGTTGTGCGTGGCGGACCTGAACGGAGACAAGCTCGACGACATCGTCATCGGCGCGCCCTTCTACACCGACTACGCCAACACCGAGGGGAAATACGACACAGGCAGGGTCGTCATCGCCTACCAGAACAGTCAGGTAGGTCGTGGTGAGCCGAACTCTGTCTCTGTCTACATCTCCATGTCTGTGTCTGTCTATGTCTTTTTGTGGATATATTTATGTGCTTCTATGTCTCTGTCCATGTCTCTCTTTTATTCCTTTCTGTCTATGTGTCTCTGTCTCTGTCTTTGTTATGTCTCTGTCTCTGTCTCTGTATGTCCCTGTCTCTGTATGTCTCTGTCTCTGTATGTATCTATCTTTGTCTCGCCTCTGTTTCTGTCTCTGTCTCTGTCTCTGTCTCTGTCTCCGTCTGTCTCCAGATCTGTCTTTGTCTCTATCCATTTCCTGTAGGCCATCCCGGGGGACTAGTGTGCTGAAATGCATCCAACGATGACCATCTCTTTCGTATATGTATACTAACAGCGAATTCCGAGCTTTGCATGCAGCTGAACAAAATGAATGGGCGACATGGCTTGGGCGCAGATAAGCACATTGTGCAGGACCCGTGTCTCAGGCATTTGCGGCAAGACATTTTGCTTAATCATCTGTCCAGGAAGTTGCCGGCGAAATGACACATTGGCCACATTTCGCTCTTGCGCCGCCCGCTGGCGTCACATGTGACGCTGGAGGTGATGACGTGCCAGTTGGCAGTGCGTGCACGCACACTGCACAGTGCACAGGGCTGCAGGGACACGGCTGCAGGCCGGAGGGGTACGACTGCAGAGCGACCCCGCAGCGGCAGCGGCGGCGGCGGCGGCGGCGGCGGCGGCTCAGCCCTCGGCGGGAGGGCGCTGAGGCTGCCCGCCGGCCGATAACACTGTGACCCGCCGCCGCGCCTGCCGACTCGTGCATCACTCCAGGGCGCCGGCTCATTAGTGAGTGTGACGTTAACGGCGCGCAGGCCGGCAGCCGTGTGCGAGATCGGGCCGAGCGGGACGGTATCGGGATCGGATCTGACCCGCGCCGAGCCGTACCGGGGCGGTGGTGAGGAGTCGAGGAGGGGTCGAGGAGGAGCGAGGAGGAGTAGCGAGGAGGAACTGTCGAGGCGGGTCCACCTCTCTTCGGGAGATGTAATTAGGGTGTTCCGGCGCCAGGTCGCCGGTGTCACTGCGCCTGACGGTGATTGGTCCTCCTGGAGCTCCTGTCTTCGCTGTGATGACCCATTTCACGGATTAGTACGCAGCAATTCGAGATGGGCGGCAATTGTTGCGACATCTTCGTCACAACACTGTCCAATTTGTCGTCGCCATGCAGCTGTTTGGTGACGAAGGGAGCCGAGTCGAGTCTGTTCGCTCAGCGCTGTTTGCGTTGGGTGTTGATTTTATGTTTTGACTGTCACTCGGGCGGAAAACCATTAATCAGCTGTGCAAAACATGCATTATAGCAGGCACGTTCCTAAAGCTTATCCGACTCATTCCCTACAACGTTATTGCTGAACACGACTTGAAAGACATATGGCATGCATGC
This sequence comes from Balanus nubilus, assembly GCA_031763405.1. Taxonomy (NCBI): domain Eukaryota; kingdom Metazoa; phylum Arthropoda; class Thecostraca; order Balanomorpha; family Balanidae; genus Balanus; species Balanus nubilus. The sequence goes on from JARFNZ010129632.1 coordinate 5,872, forward strand.
CGAGATAATGGCAGCATAGTTTGCAGACATTTCGGAATGAAATGTTATCATTATTGTTCGGCGCGTGGTGATTTGCACCGCCCACCAATCAATTGTTAGTCAAAACGGCCATAAAGTGACGCGAATGGCGCGCGTACCAACACTTAACTGCCCGGAGTGACGTGTTCATTGTGTGAAGGAATGTAGAGAGCGTGGTCCGTGGTCGAAATTGGCATACTGTCCTGATGATTGAGAGACAGGTATGCCACATACGTCGGCCAATAATCGAATGCGGTGTATAATATATTTCTCACACGATCTTCACCGCCCCTTTTCTTCTCTTCATTTTCGCAACAGTTCCCCCTCCCCTCTCTCTCTCTCTCTCTCCTCTCACCGGTCTCTCCAGTTAACTGCTGTTTATCTCTCGCTCTATTAAAAGACCTCCTCGATCTCATGTTGCGTCTCACTGTAAGAGGCCCGTAGTAATGATGTTATAAGCATTTAAGGTGGCTAGATTTAGGCACGATGAGCATGTAAATCGTCTCTTTTGGGAAATGTTTTGATCTTAGGCCGTGTTCCGTTCGGTTTATCTCCCCAAATTGATACGTGCAGCGGCGGGCCGCGTTGAAAGCCGTCCGGCTGGACAGTGGCTAACGGGGCCATGATGGCGGCCAAATAAAGTCATCGCCCTGAGATATGGCAGCACCGGCTGCCACCGGGCCACGCCGTTTGCTGGTCAGCGGGCGGTGGACGCTACCCTGGCTATGGAGTAAATCAGATTAATTCCAGCCTCCATCTCACAGCCCCCGACACACGCAGCGACTGCCTTTGTACTCAACCCGGCACTTATTACTCAGCTTCTTCACCAAAGTTGACAAAAACTCCGTTTTCAGCATAACTTCAAGCGGTTTGACTTCCTGGACGGAACTCTGTCCAAGTCCCGGTTTGGCCTGGCTCTGACGTCACTCGGCGACATCGACTGGGACGGCTATCAGGGTAAGAACTGTCACCGATCCTCCTCTCTCAATCACGGGTAGAATGGCCACTAATAACTGATCTGTTCTCAGCTGAATCGCAGCGTGCGGACGACTGAAATCGGCTGAGAAATAGCGACCGTGGGTGCATTAAATATGTGTTTTACTGCTGGCAAAGAAGGTGACTACAACAGTAGAGACTCAAGAGTGAAGAAGCCGTCTCTATCAATATTAGTATCGGTATCGGTTTTCTGCTGCCTACGATTTTGGCAACAGTGGTCTTTGCTTACAGCAAAGTCCGTTCGGAGCTCAGACTCGACTCACGTTTAACATTTTCCCTTTGCTAATCATGTGTTTACTTTCAGTGCTCACCATTAGTGACATTTTATTGCTAGTAACCGAATCAGATACACCTATCCGCAGCCTTTTACATAAAAATAATTTATAACGTTCACCAATTTCAATCACAGATTGCCGGCATATGAGGCAAAATGGCGATGGTTTGACTTGTGATAATTATTTATTCACCTCCTAGGAACGGAAAGTAAAATAATTGGTATTAAATTTTCCAATAGCCTTGTATGATGCAAGTTAAAGTGGGCTGTAGGTAAATTGTAAATTAACTTATTGAAAAGGTTACTGATAAGAATATTCAACTAAGCTATCCATTTTCAGAGGAAAATAGAAAACCTTACTCCTAGTAGAAAATAAGAGTAGTGCGTACAGATTCATGATTTCAAGATTTATGAGAGTGGGCACTTAACCACTTCAGTAGCAACACTTGTGGTCATGATTGGTTACTCACCCCTGCGGAGAGAAAGCATGAGTTGTAAATCAGATTTGAATAGAAGCGTGGCCCCGCCTTCCCGGCGGCACCGCACCGCCCCGATATCTGGCCATCGTCGAATCCGAGTAACGTCACGCGTCCATAAACCGGACAGCAAAAATCGCTCAGTTTTCTGTTCGCACTATGAACCTCGTGACCGAACACCGAACTTGAAGGATGGCATCACGGAGCACAGCTCGCAAATGTGTCCTGAGTGCCGGCGGACATAGCTCAAAAATGTCTCCGAAGTACCAGCGAGCAGAGCTCGAAAATGTACCCCGAGAGCCACCCAACATATCCCAAATATCACCCTAAGTGCTGCCGAACATAGTTTCAGCATATGCTGTGAACGTCGCCGAGCGCGACCTTTCTGATGCATTAGCGGCATCATCTTGCTGCTAATGCAGCTAGTCGTAATGGTGGATCCATCAGCAGTTGGCCTTGTACCGTCCGCGCGGGGCCATCCCTCCGGCCAGCGGGGCGGCATAAACAAATGTTTGGTGGCCAGGCCGCGTGTCCGGCCAGCCTAATATCGTGCACACACGCGACACCACACCCCGACGAGCCTAATCTGATCCACACCCCGACCCGTGACCTTCCAGGGGCAGGGCACGGGGTGTGACCTGGGAGCACGTCGCCGTGAATAGGGGTCACTGGGGCGCTGACTGGTGAGCTAACGATAGTGGTGTCGGGGCTGTCTGTTGACCGGATAAGACAGGATGCATTGCTAACCACATCATTTAAATTATTTGGTTGGGTTCAGAAGAGGTTAACCGACCTGTCGAGACACGGTTATAGATAAGGAATAACTAGCACGCGAGCGTTGCGGCAAACGGGGCTGGCATTGCAGGCGTTCCACGCATAAAACATCGGTAGTTTTATCCGACGTCTTATTGTGCGATTGGTCCGAGACGCGTCTAAACAAATACTAACATTTAATGAGTTCCTTCTAGGTCTGCACGCTTTAATGAGGCCAGTTATGGTCGAGCCAGGAGTAATCCGTGCGCGCCTTTCTTGAATATAATATCTTATTTTATTTACTGTAAAATTATAATATAATCGCAAAAGGGCCGTAAGATGACACAGAAAATGATTGATTTAGAAGAATTATAGGAATGATGGTATTTTACCTAGGCAGGAAAATTCGTAGACAGAAGTCTCATGGGTACGTAAATGGTATTGACCAGGCTCTATCTCGTCTACAACCTCCCAATGCTCCCAATCCAGTAATTTGTCCGCAGGTTTAACGGGATCTTGAACGCCATTAGAATACCGATACTCTGATCGAATACAAGTTACGCATGGTCCATTTCCTTTATCGGCCCGTCTAAGCGGTATTGGGGTGCCATAATGTTTGGTATCCGAGGCGCCATATGGGGCGATTACAATGGACTTTTTGTGTCTTATTAAGGCCCCATGTTTCGTCGAGGAAGCACTTCAAGTAGCCATATTGGATCACCTGTTAAGTGCCTTAATGTAAAAGGCTACGTCACTTTTTACCCGTGTCGTTTCCACCAAAGGTATTCATAACCTGATGGGATGAAATAACTGGATAATGCTGAGCAATGAGCATCCAGTAGCCACCAGATCGAAGGGTTTTCTCAGACATAACAAACTATTACACATTTGTCTGGCTGAGAAACGCTATCTGTAAATTCTACAAGCTTTAACCTGATATTTTTGTATTCGTAAAACACTAGCAACCAAAGTATACTCGTACGACATTCAATTAATTTTGAAAAGCACTCAATGTATTTTAAAACGGCTTGTTTTGACACCATCCCCTTGTCTCTCCCTCCCCCTCCCGTGCACTGTGTGTACCGTTTGAGCTGATTGCGTGCCCTGCGGGGGTGCCGTGCGCACTGTCCCCGCCCGACCCATGGCCCGGCTCTCGGCATTCCGGCCGGACCCTCTCTGCGACAGCGGCAGTAAATTTCGACGCGATCATAAAGGGTTTATGATCTCCCGCCTCCTTCCGATGGCCACAACGCGATGCCATTAAAGCGCCGTAAATACGGCAGGGCGGTAGCAAAAACGGCGGCCGGCCGGCGGGGCCGCCGAGCTGACCGGCGCATTTCAATGAGTTATGACGGATCAGCAGTCAACACAACGAAGGGAGAATCGTCCAGCTACGCCGGGCGATGCGGGGAATATACCGGAGCCTTTCGTCACTCGATGTCTTCTTTTCTCGTAGACGTGATTTGTCTTGGATCGATCGGAATTTCAACGGTATTGGCATGGCGACATTGCATTCCACGATGACATATAGGTACGATACGGCAAACATGTTGTAGTTGGTTGACATGAAAATTCGGACATAAATGCCAACGGAGAGTTGAGATGTATGCCGATAAAGCTGATTTCTTCAAATGTGTTCCTAGCACTACAATCCGAGACTAACCAGTTTATAGAGAAACAGACAGAGCAGCCAATCGATCCTGATACTCGTATATTCCGTATCTACCGACACGCCCGATGATCAAACACAATCTCCATACATACTTCACCCAGCTCCAAGACCCACGCGCATGAAGGGCTCCCCTTCCAGCTGAGACCGTGTCTATCCCGGGGGACGCTCACGCTCTACGTATCCGTTTGTTTGTCGGTAGATATTGCTGTCGGAGCGCCGCACGATGGAATGAGTGACGAGGGGGCCGTCTACATCTTCCACGGCACCAAGAAGGGCATCAACAAGAAGCCGACCCAGGTGAGACAGAAGGGGACAGAGGGACCACTAATGGCCGAGACTCGGAAATGGATGGAACCATTTTGAATTTTACCCCACAAAGCAGGTTCATTTTCTGTTGAGTAATGGACACTGAATGTAATGGAAACTGAATACACAGGGGTACTCTAGCCCTCTGCATTCGACCTGTCATATTAATAATTCTTTGTCATAGTCGCTGATATCTTCGTTTTGAACTAACAACGGTGAAATTACCACGTAATATGAAACGAGATTGTTCCATCGATAAAAGTGTATCATTTTCGTTTAATGATATAACTACCCGTTAATGACACCTAATAGCCGTTACAATGACGAACCTCTGACGTCGTTAACTACTCCAGCTACCCGTCGTGACTTCCATCAACTAATTACCCGCTGTGTACGATGACAGGTGATACGTGCCTCTGGGCTCGGGCCGAACCTGCGATCGTTCGGCTTCTCAATCCACGGGGGGCTGGACATTGACGGAAACCAATATCCGGACCTGGTGATAGGGGCACATGACTCGAGTGCCGCCGTATACCTCAGGTGAGTAAGCTACGGAAAATGATGATAATCAGATGAGATCTGGATAATTCACTGATCACCGTTATCGCCCTGACGTTGGAGAAAGCACTTCAACTGCACAGAAGTCTAGTGACTTCCTCATTAGAACGAGCAAATTAACTGGTAGCCGCTTTTCGCCAGCTGCTTCTTTCTCTCAGCACCACGAGACAATCCAGTTGCAATCATTGCTGTTCACAATTGTCATTAATGCCACCTTCACACAAACGACGCTCACCCTTATCCCGCAGATCACGACCGGTGGTTCACGTAGAGGCGACTGTGGAGTACCTGTCGGGGGCCACCAAACTGCTGGACCTTAGTGAGGAGAGTCTCAACTGCCCCCTGGAGGACGACCGGCGGGTCTCCTGCGTGCCTCTCCGGTTCTGTCTCCGCTACGATGGATTCGGCGCCGACAAACGGGCGGGTGAGGGAGAGGGAGAGGGAGAGGGAGAGGG
>JARFNZ010129643.1:0-19770 GCA_031763405.1 Balanus nubilus
CCCCCCCCCCCCCCCCCCCCCCCTGCTGACAGTAATAAGTTTATCAAGTACGACTTAAACGACTTTATCAAGTACTATATTAATATTTCCTGAGTCGGCCTCATGACGACACGCTGGCAAGTAAGTTCCTCAGTCAATTAGATTTAAAGTAGGGAAGGTAGACAGCCAATCAGATTCAAGCAGCTATCTGTAAGCTGATTGGCTGACTGCATAGCCAGACCCAGGAGTCCGCATTACTTCACTAGCGCCGCATTTCTTCGCCAGCACGACTTCTTGAGCACAAAATATCACACATAATCGGCTAGGGTCTTTTCAGCCAAACAGAACATGCATGGTAAGGGGTTTCCCGATACAGGCTACAAAGCTGTTATATCGGTTTAAAAAACCCATGTTGAAGATCAACTAGAAACACGATACCTAGTCTGAAGTCACGTTACATCTCGTCAGGTCAATGCCCTCATACATGGGAACAGGTCTGGTTTGTGAGACACCATTCCAGGCAATGACTTAACTTTTCAACCACCGATTTTATTGCCGATAAACACTTGCAACGCACCAGAAAAATACATTGTAAATTTTCCACCACAAATTTTGGTAATCATGTCGAGCATTTCACTAATGATCTTATCGCTATCGTCCGTAAGTCGCTCCAATGCATTGACAAGTCATGCATCAGTGCATCTAGTAGCGGTAATAGGCCCTGAAAACCACAATTACCGAAGGGCTGTCATCCGCCTGGACAGTGCGGATCCACGGCCCACGTGCATGGTTAAGGTCTGCGTGACTATCTAATACCACAGACGATTAACGAATGTCGCTCATCTCCCCCTGCTGACGGGACCGGATGTTAGAAATGTCTCACTATGGCAGGAAACGGACGAGCAGCAAGGATTTTATCATTGTCACGAAGTTGTCATTGTCACTACCTCATTATTTATATAATTTAGACAAGGTTATTTTATCTAATTCAGTATTTAAAGTATAAATAATCTGCGATGTTTCATTTAGGTACATTGTATTTCTCCATCGAAGCGTTCTAGTTATACCAACTGTCAAGGTTTTAAAAATTATATGAATATCGCTGTATGAATATACGACCTATGTCACCCGATGTGGAGTTATACTGTATACAGAATCATAGTAAGTCTAGGCAGCAGCTAGTAACATGATAAGTTGCAGTCTTCTACCAAATATGTGATATTTAATTCTAACGAAACGATACGTCAGCCTGGCTTGCTAAAAATCAGCAGTTGTTTCCAGCTGGTGAAACTAAACAAATAACACAGGTATTTATGTTTAACTGAAATGCTTAACAAACACATGAAAAATGCGTGACAAATATTCGAATGTGTTTTGAACATCTCATCAAGGAGCATTATAAGCTAATACATGACTCGGTTTGGGGCAGCTTTCACGGTTACTGGGTGCAGGCTCCACCCAGTTCCGGGTGAGTTCCGGCCGAATTTCGGACCTCCTCACGGCGAACGGGCGGTCCCATGCGCCAGTGGCCTCCTCGGCTCGCACCATTAGCTCGCGGTGGCGCCGCCGGTCGCGGCGCGGCCTCTCCATCGGAGCGAGCGCTCAGCCGCGGAATCGATTTTACATATCACGCCCCGCCGCCGCCGACGCCGCGTAATTGCTGATTGTGCACTTTCCGGTGCATCTGCGCGGTGGCCAGGTTGTCGCGCTTTCTGGCGGCGGTGACGGTGGCAGCGCGGAGCGGCTTTGTCCGCGCGCGCGGCCCGCCCGACGTCTCTGGTCGGCGTGACATGACCCAAACCGGCTGCAGGGCTCAGTGAGTGGACACACTGTCGCTTGGGAGAGAAGACAGAGAAATGGCTCGAGTACCGAAAGGATGATGGTACATCGAAATGCGGTGTTATCTGGTACGGGCACATAAGATTGATTATAAATTGGAGTGTGTTTACTGTTTTTAATTGCCAAAAACAATATTGCTGTAATTGGCTTTGTGTTTCATGGTGGAAAACAGTGAGATTCACGCTGGCCCCTGTGGTTTAATTTTTACTTTTATTTGTTTGACTTTTTTACTTTAGATATTTATTAGAACAAATCTCTCTCATCAAATCTCAGCATTTTACCAAGGCAATTATTGTGTTTTGTAATTGACGCTTTTAAGACACTAAACATAAAATATTGCATGGCTTATCGCAATAACTGCTATGGCGTTGAAGATGGATAGACAAGTTTTCATAGTGCGTTCTTGCCACTGTGAAGCTTATGTGCAAGTTTTGTTGCTTTACATTTATTATTGTCAAAAAATGGCCAAATGATTTCGCCAGTAGAGGACCGGAGTCGGCCATTTGCAGCGTTTGGCTCCAGCTACCAGCGCTTACGAGCTGTTTTGTTGAACTGCTATTGGCTGACGATAACGGTACACTGGCAAATTTATATCGATATCTCAAATGTTATAAATTATTCTAGTAGTGGATGCCTTTTAGAGGAAAATCGGTTTCCCACCAAGCATGTAATAATTTTTACATCTCAGCAACTATAATTTGTTTATGAAGGAGTGTAGATACGGCTCAATTTAGAAAAATCTGCTCTATGATCCCGTGTTAATAACTCCAAATAACCGGAGTCAGTAGACACATTCGCTGTAAAGATGACTGCTAATTCAGTGCGACACTTTAAAAATGTTATGTTGTTCGTTAGGTTTCGTAGAGGTGTAAGAATGTATAGCCTTGTCTAGTCTTGAATATAGTTTTAAGCATGTTCAGATATCCATGTTCAGATATATGTCCGCTCCCTGCTGCGGGGTATTTAAACATCCCCTTCTGGTTTTTCGAACATGGCGTAAAAACGGCGGCGCGCATCTGCACCGTTTTTGGTACAACTCATCTCACGTTCATTCCACACCTTGTCTGACAAATTTAGCCCCAGATCAGTCAGGTCATGTGACCCCACCTCCAAAAAGTTTGCGAACGCGCTATGGCCACGGAGTTAAAGAGATCAATATTGAACTTTCAGGATTGTATGACGGCATCAGTACCTATAAAACGTATTTTTTTTATTTTGTATTTCGGTAACCTTATTGGGGGGTCCATTAGGGGGGAACTCAAACCTTGTTTACGCATAAGATCAGTCCAATCTATTCAGAATCATGTCAACATGGGCCATTCTTGATGACCCAAGTGATCAATGACCCCTACAAAGGTCAGTGAAGGTCACCCGATGTCACTAACACTTTTACCAATATCTTGTTATAGAGAAGAGATAGAAACATGCGAAAGGCACCAATGTCTTAATCTGGTCAATACGCACATGACCTTGACTGATATGCAACATGACCTTTTTTGGGTCAACGCATGACCTTGACCTGGGGTCAGATTTTGAAGTTAACTTTGCAAGGTCACCATTTTTTTTTATAAATTTAGTCCGAACCTTTTGAATGATCAGATTTGCGAGATCAGAACCCGCGCTAAGCAGAGCTTGTTACGCAGGTCCTGAACTCTACCGTCCGATCGGGAAATTCCGGGTAGCCGGCAGAATTTATGTTTTTCCGGCTACCCGACAGAAACATATTATATTATGTTTGTGACAACATGTTTTGGTTTCCAAGCTCCTTGACAAGAGAAACATGGTTGTTCCAAAATGATTGTCCTAGCTTTATCAGGTCAAAAGTTGTTCACGAAGAACTGTTTTCCTCCAAAATAAACATTTCGAATTTGATGACATCTGGAGGCTAAAATATTGACCTGAGCTCGAAGCAGAAGTCGCTAGTAGTTATTTTCGAGAGCTTTCGAATTTGTTTTCACTTTCTTCCTAGCTAGCAGAGTTTCTGAAATAATTGGGGATTTCCCTGAGAAAAACCCTAATATTAAAAAAAAAATGCTTTCATGACCCTGACCTCAAAATCGACCTGTCTGAAACAGGAAAGAATAATAGTCCTTTTTCTGAGTTGGAAGTCGACTGTAAGAACTGTTTCGAAAACATCACGGGCTTGACGTAAAACTTTACTTGTAAACCGGCTCCACGCCACAGCAGCGCGTGTTGGTAAATTATGCTAATGTCCAAAGTATATCGCAGTCATATAATGCATATATGATATCATGCCGCGGGCTTGTATGCTAATATAAACTTTCAAAGTTATAAACATATCTGATGTTCATAACCAAGATGCCCGCTAACATGCCTGGAGAAAATCCTATTGCGGCTCTTATGAAACCTATTTTCATCTTTTTCCTCAATGCTACACCAAAGTGCGCTTTTGTGAGACAGTCAAGTCATGTAACCTCTATAGGACCTCTATAGGATCCTATATAGATCTTGGCACTAGGACTCAAGCAAATCTGTTGCCAAGTCCGTGCTGTTTTCGAAACAATTCTTACTGTCGACTTCCAACTCAGAAAAACGGACTATAGTTTCGAAATAATTTACGACGGCTTCAAAATATTGTTCCTTGTTGCTCTACATTCCATATGGAGCTGAGATCGATGGGAGGGGGGTGTTCAAACACCAACCCTCCCCCCCCCCCCCCTAACAGGGCGTAAAAAATACAGAGGCCCAGCGGGGTGCAGGTTAATAGCGTTAAACCTTGTAACATGTTTTTGTCATTACTTAAATCGAAGCGATGGATAAAGAGTTATTCTTTAAGATTAACCATCTTGGTAGAGAATGGAGAACCATAGAGAATGGCGTGCATCTAAATATACATGAGGCATTATAAGAATAGACCGCCACAGTGCACTTCTCGAACCACAACGAACACAGCGACCCGTACCCATCTAATGCAGCCAGCCTGCCCGATGGCCAGCCTTCGTCAGCTCGTGCCGAGTCACCGTCAGAGGAGCACTCCTCAACGGCCCGGTAAAAGGTACCGAGCGGCTGTTACCTGTTACCTCTCTGGACATGTCATTATCCAAGCTGCTGCTGCTGCTGCCGCCGCTGGGACCGTGCCGTTGCATCAGCGGCAGCTCCCCCTCCCCGGACGGATGACCTGCACCAGTCAGCACTCGGCTCGCTAAAAATACACAAAGAGCAAATGTTACGTGTCATGTTCATTGCGCCCAGCATATGCACTATGAGGTCGGAGAGCCGGTGTTAATTCTGGTCATGAGTGATGCGTGCATTAGTGAATTTAATCGGTTAGCATCCCTGCATGGTTAATCTTTATCGTTTGGTGCTAGTAATAACTTGATCAATGTTCACTGCTGGCTGGTTCTGTGGAATTTGCCACTGGCTGTTTCTAAAACAGGCAAAGCGACTCTGTCGGACATATCTTCTTCTTCTTCACAGGGCTCCAAATAACCTCCTCAGTCAGTGCGCCCAAAATCCCAATCATCATCATACACTCTTTCACGAGAACATAAAGAGATATTACTTTCCATGTCCAAATACTTGTGATCCTATACTCAGAGCAATCCATGACACTCAGTGTCCGACGCGCTGGCGTCACTAACAACCCGAACAAGGCCGCTCGTCTCGCTATTGTCATTACAGCAGCTGTAAGCCCTCCGCTGGCGACGAAACCCCTGTCACAGATGAGGAAAAAGATGGCCTGATACCCGATCGGGAGCGAGATTACACGGCGCTGCTGAGGGCGCCGGGCCTGTGTAACATCCTGCAGTGGTAATGAATCCGGCGACCGTCGGTACTTTGCGGCTGGTTTATTGCCATTGATTGTGCCCGAGCGGGGATGGGTGCCGGCCGAATCGGTCGGCGCAGCCCATCTCCGAATGGGATTAGCAGAGCCTAACCGGACAAATTAGCCACTTCATCATCGCCCCGAGGTCGTCCAGGAGTGGCGGCTCTGCACTGCTAACACATGTCCTACTGCCCGCACTAATGGCCGACCTAACGAAACGGAGGTATAATTGGTTTATGAGTCTCGAAAAGTAACCACACAAATATAAAAATGTAAGGCCAGAGTCACGCTTGCATTGCAAGGAGCTTGCATTGCATTGTAATCTCGATGAAACGTTCATGATAACAAATGATTGTGCTGAGATTTAGTTCATATATTTTTGTGTTCGGTTATATAAACAATTTTAATTGTTCTACCGATACTTTGACATGAAATTTGTTCCCACGGAAGGCAGCCATTGTAAACAGAAAGATGGAGTCTGTCGGCGAAAGAACACTCGTCATTTAAGCTTAAGCATTTGTGATTATCGCTTTGGTGAAGGCCAAGCTACACTCAAATTTTAATACAGGTGGCTAAAATGTCAGTTTTTGGAAAATACAAAAACGTTCTTGCCTGTTTTGAATTGGATGGGACTATTTGAAGCAAGGGCCGCAAACTGTAAATTTTACAGTGCGAAACCTGAAGACATCACACCATACATATTGTATGATGTATCGAATGCTCTTTTGGAGTTATTTGAAGCATTGGTGTTGCCGTCTTTTTACTTTTAGGTGAAACATGTATATAAATGCTCTCATTCGAATTGGTCGTCGTTTCTCCACTGTCCATCGATATATGGAAATAACACGAGAGATTCGTATACCAGTAACATATAAAGGTAACATGGCCTTGCGCTAGAGTCCTCCTTTCTATTATTGGACTGGCTCTAACTCAGTTATCGTTGATGGTTGTTCCGTTGATTTGATCAGATTTATTCAGATCAGGGCAACGTTTGCTACTTTCCTCTAGCCGTCCATGTTTGGAAAATGTATTGGCCTGAGCAGAGCTGAAATACTTGGCAATTTCGCTCGTAAAGCAGCGTTAAGCGCATTAACTTCACAGCTGAGATGAAGCTCAGATGAAGTGGTTGTCTGCCGTTATCTGTATCGTGGTGTCGGCGTGAAATATGGCCTGAATGATGTTGGCTGTTAATATATTTGCGATAATGGTCGGAGAATTCAAGTCCGCGTTAGCTACCGTGAAGCAGCTTGTTACGAGGACCAGCATGCGTCCATCATATTAATCTGTTGGATTATCATATATTACTGCATACCTATGCACTCCCCGGGTCCATAGATTGTTGAATAGTGTTATAAATTGTTGTTCTTTGTCAATTTATGGTATTTGGCGAATCAATTCTCACTTCAGTAGCCAATCAAGTGCACGGTTATAGCACCGCCTTGTCCTTGAATGATAGCCAAGCAGAGTTGTGCTCGACTCAGAGTCGTTGAGTCAAATTTTACTCAAATCTAACTCAAAATGAGTTGAGTCAGAGTCAAGTCGGTTAATAAAATTAAAATATTGAGTTGATTCGCAGTTGCGTTACCTAGACGTTGCACAGGTCAAACTTGAGTCGACTCATTCTCCCAATTCAAAGGAGATACTGCAGTGATTTGAAATCGCATTTTTCTCGAGTTTTGGCAGATTCAACACTACACCTATGGCGTTGCATGGAAAGAATCGACTTCAGAGTCGGAGTTGAGAGTTGAGTCAGAGTTGAGTCAGTTTTAAAAGTAAATGAGTCATCGTCGAGTCGAATCAACTATTTGCTTCCTCACTTCAGTCAGAGTTGAGTCAGAGTCCTTCTCAAATGAGTCAGGGTGGAGCCAGTCCGAAAAAAATATGAGTCGAGCAGTAACCAAGAGACCTTATTCATACCAGTAAGACGCCGTGGTCGGCGATTAACGAGCGAATGCGCTCTTAGTAAACGTAAAACGGGTTTTGCCTCTATCGTGAATCCGCCAATCAGGGGTGCATCCTGGTCGTAGCATGCTTCTTGGTAAAATTACTTGAAAAATGTTTGATGACTATCGAAAGCATGCCGACGCGATTTACACCGACAATTAAACATAATCGGCTCAGCCGCCCCGACATAAAGAAAACGGGTGTGCACGTACGCACGTGCAGAAGCAGATGCACCCACCCTTAACGTGTTTAAAGCTCGTAGCTAATGGGCCCCACAAATTTGAACGCAATGGGTTCATCTGTTCCCGAGATATTGAAAAGGGATATGCACGTGCGCACGTGCAGACGCACCCCATCCCCCAACGTGTGCAAAGCTCGTAATTAATGTGCCCCTAAACACACACCAAATTTGAATACAATCGGCCCTGCCGTTACCGAGGTATAGAAAAGGGGTCTGCACGTGCGCACGTGCAGATGCACCCCACACAACTTGCGGAAGATCGTAGCTAATGGGTCCCTAGCCACACACTAAATTTTAACACAATCGAGCCAACCATTCCTGAGATATATAATAAGGGTGTGCACTGTAAAAAAAAAACTGCACTGTGCACGTAAACGTGCGCATGTACAAAAGGTATCACACCCCTGACTTGTGTAAAGCTTGTTGCTAATGGGTCCCTAACCACACACCAAATTTTAATACAATCGGCCCAGCTGTTGCAGAGTTCTTGCGAGAAAACTATTTCCGACACCCCTCACGCGGCACGTGCCATGCGCAGTGGTAAGCACCAACGTGAGTCGACACTGGTCGCATACAGGGAAGGTAGGGTGGGGCTAGCAAATAAGACCGCGTGTCAATCGGACGTGCGGCTGCCGAGATATAAGTCTCTCAAGAGCGTCGGTATGGACCGGGTCACTCATACTTAGATTTTCTCATATACCACGAAAGAACTCGCTTTGCGCTCACCCGCAATGGCTATTCTCCTTCATTTCTCCCTTCATACAACGGAGAGTCGGACTTCATGCAAGTCGGCCCCCCATCAACTTCACTCAAATATAGCGAGCGAGCAAAACTGTTAGATTCATCACTATTTTCCATTTAGGAATTGTTCACCAAATGTCCGACATTTACCATAAACATCAAGCCGGTAGCACCTTCACCCCGCCTACTCTGCATGCCTGGCGTGGCTCCGCCCGGGGATACGACACGACATCCACATACCAGACGCGTCTCCGGAGGCGCAGCTCGCCGCTGGAACAATCCGGCCACCTCCTCCATCGCCCCAGGGCATATCACACGCGGAATACTCAATCCGGCGTCTGATTGAGCTGTTATCGGGCTCGATACGTCCATGACTGGCCGTATTCGCGGTTCTGGGGTCGATCGGTCTCGCGGCCGCCGCCGTCCGCCGCCGGTCGCCGGTCCCGCGTCTCTTGTCGCCCCGTATTGTCTGCACTTGCAGCGAGTAATAGCCTGCACCAATCAGGCTACGATCGCTCCAGTCATGCTACTCATCTGCCGGGCGGGGCTTATTGATTATGTCCTGCTCTGGTCCAATTTACCCCTCATTAAGGTCCGGCCGCGCCGGTGACTCGACTGTTCGGCGCGAATTGAGACCAATCACGGACACAATGTGTGCGTATGTTGCTGGCAGCGCATTGACATTCAAGGCATTGCGAGGCGTTTTCATTGCCGCGTGTAGTATTCATAGTCCTTGGTTATGTGAAGCGCTTACGTCAGCTACGGTAGATAACGCTTGCTTACCGTCCACGAATTGCATAACGCCATTTTATTTTCTCGCAGCGGCGCAATACGTTTGATATAATTATTTTGTTAACACAAGAATACTCTTAATCAAACGACACAATCACCGGGCGTTGAAATATCTTCTGCTGTAAAATTGTTGAGTTACTAACTTCAGTTTGTATGCCACGGTTCCCGTCTACCCATCGCCCAGGGCCATGTTGGCTAGTCAGCCAGTCCCATGGCGGTCCATGGGGGTCAGCAATGGGGTACTGGGGAACAATCTCGTTCAGTGATAATTATTACTTGAATTTTGAGAATTAGTTGTGACAGAGCTCAAATCCCCTGGCTGGCATCTGAAGAAGTCGCCACAGCTGTCATATCCCTCAGAACCAGGCACGTAGCCAAGATTTCGCTCAGGGGAGCCCAAAAGAGCTTAGGTCAGAAATGGAGGGCTTCCATATGAAAGGGCGAAAAAAAACTAGTCCGTCCAGGTAAACCGATTTGCTGATAGAGTGTGCAGTGTGCACTATACTATAAATACAAAATCGCCGTTTTGGATCAGCCAGTTCGTTGTTACATGCATTGCAATGATGTCGCAACGCCATATTCATCAGCATCCTACTTCCACACTGAGTATAGACCTCAGCCGGGTCCGAAGCTTGTGGGCCCGGCTGGGCTCCAGAGGAGGGGCTGTCCCTGTCGCCCCCCCCCCCCTCCCCTCATGGCTACGTGCTTACTCAGAACGGAGCGATAATTCCAGTTACCGCCTTGGTTTCAAAGGGTTATATTACTTGGTCCACAAAGCCAACACCTAACTCAGAATCGTAGACACCTCATTTGTTACCTAAGAGCGAACAATGCTGACAGTTGACAGTCAGGTGAGTGATACCAGCGATTTGAAATAAAACTATGTACTGATATTGTGGTATTGCTGGTGACGATAGTGCGTTTGCCGCCGTGACTTCGCAAGAATACCACGGCGCCTGTGCTGACAGTGTTTGAAAGCGCCGATTCCCGGTGCCAGTGTTGGTAGTGTTGCCTGGAAGACAAAAAGCAATGCAGTGCGTAACGAGTCAGCTTGTCAAACTAATGCTTGAAACTAATGCTTTACATAAAACAATAAATAAGGTTGTTTATGCTCAGCATTGAGCTTTAGTGAAGCTATATGGCTAGACCGTATTTACGTGATTTACGTTGAAGTAAAGGGTGAAAATCGTCTTCAGTTGAGATATCGCATCGGAACTGAGCAAACTTCCAAGGAGTTGTATCCATTACAAATGCGCACTGTATACATGAAAAATATACGAGTGTCATAACTCGTACATTGTTCAATGCTTCATTTGCACCTAAGGTAGGTGCAATGAGGGTGCATAGGCTGCTCGAATATCGTTTTGGCGTGAGCGGCTGCAGTTTCTCCCCTGCCTTCGGGATCACCTGACGAGCTCCACACCTCCCAATGAGCCGGAACTCGGGGGCGCTGGAGCGGCGTGCGGCGGCGCTCAGGCGGCGAATGCGGCGCCGACGCGCGCCACGCACCTGAACCGCCACGCGGGGATGCAGCTCCTACCGCAAAATCAGGCACCGCGGCCCACACAGACTGCCTAATCAAGCGACGGAGGCGACGGCGAGGGGCCTGGTGGCCCGGAACGGGACTCTGACGGGGTGAAACAGGGCCCTCACAGCGGCACCGCCGGACAGGCGGTGTGACTCGCCACACAGACAACAGCCTGGAATAGAGAGGGCGACGACGAGAGAAAGGAAGAGAAGAAAGTGTGAGAGAGAGAGAGAGAATGGGGAATACCAAGAGGAAGCCTGCAAGCCACCGTGGTACAGCACACGCTGGCGTAGACTGATGTTTTTTTCAGTAGCTTCTCAGTCCCCATTTAATTCGATGCATCAGCATCACCTATCAAGTCTATCGACATGGTTCACCGCTGCAGGCGCTCTGCATGCGGCCTCACACTGGGGGATTAAACTGATGGACCTTTTGTTATACGGAGCAGTGCTGCTGTGAGAGAGATCAAAAGCCTGAGCTTCAGGCTGTGTTATTAAGTATATTCGTATGGCATGCGCTGACGTAACCCAATTGCAGAGCTCCGCATTCCGAAGTCGAAATCTAGGGCCATTGGAGCTAGTTAATATATATTGTTAAAACCAGCTAATTCACATTGATCATTGCAATACACATCTCATGACGCCGGCGGATAATCCTAAACTGGTGCTCCTTTGTCATCCGTGGTGGGCTAAAACTGCTGGAACGAAAGAGAAGGTTGGATTCTTTATGACCCATCACAATTTGTGGCAATAAATAATGTTTGCTAACAGTTCAGATAACATGAAGCTGCCATCATTAATAACACTTTAGAAGAGCTCATCAGTCAGTGTTAATAACCGGATAATGCGATATAATATAGTGCAATAATAGTAGTCCACAGACCATGCAAGCTGAAGCATCCATTTCAGCTCAACTGAATCACTGATATGATGATTAGTTACCCGCCTTACGCAAAACCCCAATTACAATCACACGCCAGGACCACCAAGTATAGAGTTCAGCCGCGCTCTGAATTGGTTTTCGTCTGTGACCTGTTGCGACACTCGGCGACCTCTGGTGGTGGCCTCCGCTGCGCCCGCTATCAATAACCCAGTTGCCATCGGTATTAGCATCAAAGGCGCCGCCGTGATTGTACAAAACGTCTCGGACGGATTATGCCAGTGCGGGGACGCGGTGCGCCGCTCTCAGTCTAATGATGCTGCACCGAGATAAGCCGGCGAGATGACCCGACGCGGCTGGCCGCGATTGACCCGGCCGCCCCCCGCCGCGACCCGGGTGAGAACGGCTGCACCGGCCGGCGCCGCGCACCGGGACGCCTCAGGGTGGGGGGGGGGGGGGGGAGGAGGATGCCCCGGGACGCGGTGGGAAGCGGTGGGACTCCTAGAGTATGTGGTGGGACGTGCTGGGCAGCGTCGGAACTGGCGGGGCACGATGGGACGCGGTGGGACTCCTAGAGTATGCGGTGGGACGTACTGGGCAGCGTCGAAACCGGCGGGACGCTCAAGGGCGCCAGGAGAAACGTTGGAACCCGGTAGAACGTGGTGGGACCTGGTGACCTGGGAGACAATTCGGAACGCGATGGGATGCATTTCGTACCTGGCCGAAAATGTGTTTGCTTCTCTTGACACGGCAGGCGTGGACAGAAGGTGCACGTTGGGAGAATGTGGAAGGCGGTTTCTGTGTATGGTATGACGTTACATCGTTGGATTAACAACGTCATTTGTGGCGGAATGCGATGTTCGAAGAGTATCCGTTCCCGGCTGTGGCCGACACATGTGTGGCACGTCTGAACCGATACCATTTGTCATTTAGAAGAACGCGGGATATGAATTATAACCGTCCTCTCCCGGAACTAGGGAGAATTTATGGATGCGCGGCGAGACATATATCAAACGCTGCTCGCCCTGTCGACACCGGAACCTCTTTTGTTTCTTTATTTTTTTTTAGTTCCCCTACACAATTATTAGATAGGCAGGAGTGCCCATCCCTTTCCCGCGTGACCTATTTATGTTAAATACATAAATTATCAATCTCAGTTGAGACATCAATGAAAAATCGGTTCAAACCACTCCCTGCTAGTTTTTTGACCAGGTCGGTAGTCCACCTGAGGTGGACTACGGACCTGGTCATCTAATTATCTGTCCTCTAACTACGGAAAAACAGCACCCACCAGATTGTGTTCACTTGACAAGATGCGACAGGAAGAACAAAAACGCCAATGGTAGGCCGTTACTTTCGGTAATGAGCTGCACAGTAATTGGTGCAATTTTAGCCGGCTGATTTTTCCCCACGTACAGCCTTTGTTGGCGTAATCACCGCGAGACTCGGCCGCGACGCAGCCTTTGCACGGCGCCGGAGTAGGATGAACAGTGTTACACATCCGCCAGTGAGGCACCAAGACTGCAAGAGAGTGAGAGAGAGAGAGCGATATGGGCCGATGCATGACATGAAACGTCCATCACTCTATCGCTGATGCCTATCGGCTAGCTAACGGTAGTGCTACGCGTTGCATTGGACTGATAACGTGAAAACGTCTGACTGATTTATATCAGAGATGTATAGTGAAGAGTGTGAGTTACGAGGCGTGTGCACGTGTCTGGCTTTTACGCAACTGCAGTGCCGTAGCTCTTGCAGCGGAGCGACGTCGCTGGTAATCGTTCGGTTCCACTTTGTCGGTGTTTATGTGAGTTGTTATGAGTCTTTGTGAGGCAGTAGACACCAGTTGATGTGTCGTCGAAGCTCTATCAGTGAATTGAGAGAACATTGATCTAGTTTGAGCTAGGAAAGTATAACGGACTGCATCGTCATTGGTGCATTTGATCCATCCACGGCATTGACATTGCATCCACTTAAATACGCTGTTCGACATTGTCGCTTTATGTAAAGTGAGTGACTGGAAGACCTTTTTCTAAACAAAAACAAAACATATTTTGAAACTTACTGTTTAACCTCAATAAAAATTGGTTTCCAATCATGATATCTTAAGAAAAATACCTTCCATTTACTCATTTAATATTTGTAACTAAAATATTCCTAACATTGTTGTTTTAGCTTGATGCTAGGCTGATTAGTACCGAAGTAGGTAACAGTGATGAGGACAAGTGGTATTTGTCATATCTCATGGCTTGTTCGTTTGGCAGTAGGAATGTGATTTTATTTCTGAACCACAATATCATGCAATTAAACAATGTGCAACATTTCGTTGCATTCTTACAATGTTCTCAGAAAGTTGTTTTGTTAAGGTTAACATCTAAAAACAAGCACAGTTAACTGCTGCGTGTCCCTTTGGTTCATTGGCTACTCTTCTGTGCACCAACAACATAGCCTCCTGAAGGTTTACTTCCTATGCTCACAGGCAGTCTCCGGTATTGGTGCCGGTTAGCCTTTTGTGCAGCAGCGCCGTCTCCGCGGGGTTAGCGTCCCATGCACACATTCAGTCTCCGCAAGTGTCGGCGACGGTTAGCTTTCTATACAACAATGCAGTCTCCAGGGGTTAGCTTCCTTTGCATGTCTTTTTACAGCAGCGTCCTGGGCAGTGGGCACGCATGCAGTTTCCGCGTTCTTGAAAGTTGTTCTTTAGCTCTTTGTTTAGGTATGTATAGTCCATCACAGTCCACGTACTGCTAGCATCCTGTGCACCAATACAAAGGAATCACCCCTTCAGTCTAGCTAGTAGCTACCTTCTTCCCTAACAGGCTGGCCAGCTTCATATGCGCACATACAGTCTTCATATGGCGTTCTCATTGAACTACACTGGCTGCGGCCGAACCGACCCCAGCCATGCAGCACTGTCGACCCCAGCCGTCTCGCCTTACAAATAGGCAGGGCCCGCCTTTTGAGCTGGGACCTTTAGTGTTGTTTATGGGCCTGTTTGGGGAGGGACCGAGTGAGAAAAAAGAGTGGTCGGCGCCGCGTCGCTTGCCAGGCGGGAGACGTGTTCATTAGGTCTCTGGCCCGGGAATATCACGCACAGACCAGCAGCTCGGCGCACGGAGGTGTTTATCTCAAAGATTGTGGTAAAATGCATGGAAAATGGAAAGTTTATTTCATATTGAGAGATTATAAACAGCTGATTAAGTCATTGAGCTTGCATGCGGTAGCTACATGACGAAACAGACTGATGAAGATTGAACATCTTCAGTTTCATAGACGGTCCAACGAAGCTTATTGATTTCAATGTTTATGTTGAATGCCAATCGAATCGGTCTAGTGCTTCGAGTGTGAAAATTAATTTATGAACGGCATAGTGTACGGGAAATGAATGATGAAATAGGGACGTTAACAGTGCATAAATAGCCTGCGTACCTTGTGCAAATAGTTACATGATTTAATACCGAAGTGAACAAACGGCTGGGCCTACCACTAATTAAAAAGGCATCCACAAAACACATTCTTCGTGTATCCTTACTTGGGAATCATTGTTTACATTAATGCTCGCCGCTTACAACTTTCGCTGCGGGCAGACGGCGGCCGGCGTCTCAGTGGCTATCGTAACTTCATTACGCTTTCACGGCTAACGAGATCATTTACGCCGAAGACAGATAGTGGCCTGGAAGGCACGTGCTTTCATTTAGCCGACCCGCCGCTCCGTCAGCGGGGCGAATATTAGTTTACGGATGCATTATGTGCTGTGTGAGTGTGATGTATGCTGGCTGGTCATGGTATGCTGACTCTGAGGCCTGGGCAGTGGGCACTCGTCCGGAGGCTGGGCATCAGTTGGAGTCGGTTACAATAGCTTGGTGAGATTTTTAGATGTTTGGTAGTGCCCTGTGCATGATAAAGCACATAGTTAGTGTAACTCCGAGTTGCGGTGGATTGGTTTGGCTGGCAGAATATTAAATGCTACTTGAGGTAAATCGTTGACCAGTGTATGAATGTAATGATATCCTGGCGTTAATTATAGATTGAGCCCATTTAAAAATAAATTATATTTCTAAAAGGTGCTAAAAGTGTTAAAAGAAACACCGGAAAGCTCAGTTTTCTAACTATAACCATGCGAATGATCATTTATTTGGCGCGCACTTATAAGTATTACTTGTTTCTTATGCATTTGAATTTTGAACAGCTTTGATGTGCCTGCATAACTTTTGGTGATTGTGCACAAATTATCCTTGTTGATTCCGGGTTGAGATAACGCAGTCTTCGTCAACAGGTGGCTGGAAATCTCGTGAATTTGTGTCCCCCCAAAAAATGGCGAGTTTTTGTCGTGATTAAACGCATGTTCATTACAAATGGAAAACAAACCATGCATGTGTCTACCACTAACAGTTCATCGAGTTACATGTATCGTGCATGCCAACTCTCATGTAATAATGTCAATGACAAATTCCCACGGGGTTCCAGAACACTGTACGTTTTTCCTCCCACTTTAACATGACAGTTCGCTGATGTTCACCTCTTGTCACCCTATTTGTCCGACGTTGTAAACCTGCACTCATTCACACTCGGTTCCCCAGGTGTGATATCTCCCTACTCCCGCCTCTGATCCCGTTCCCCGCCCAGGCGTGTCGTACAGCCAACCTCCCTGATCCCGGCCGGCCGTGCCTCCTCCCAGGTCTGAGTTGCAGCTGCCTCCCTGACTGCGGACTGCAGGGTGGTCCCGGCGCTGAGCGGGGCCACCGCGCGACACCCAGTCGCAGCCCGCCGTTAACACACCCTCAGCGCGGCCGGCCCGCAGAGCGGTGATCGGTGGGAGAGCCGGCGGTAGGCGTTTCGGGCATTCTGTCGGGACACGGCGGCGGTCAGGGGTCAGGGGTCGCCGGGCCAGGGGTCACCCTCATTGTCGGCGAGCTGTACGAGCGCGCTCCAGTTCTCCGGCCGGAATGATGGCAGGATAGCCGTGGTCAAGCCCTTTATGATTCCATTAGCATTGATTTACGAGCTGAAGCCGGCAGATCTATAAAACCTTAACGATGAAAAGGCGATGGAGTAGAGGGATATTGTGATTGCATGAATGGGTAGCAATTAGCTTTCCTTTTGTCTTTTTAAGTTATTCTTCTAACAAGGTACCTTTAAATTTACAGTTGTCTACAACTGCCTCTCAAAACGCTTTCCTTAAAAATGGACTAGATAGTTATGATATTCAGTCACCAGCCAGGTCACGCGCCATACGCACACTTAAAGTTCCAGTTTTAATCAGTTGCATATCAACCAAGGTCACACTAGTTAAGGCAGCACCTGTGGTATTCGATTGAGCACACACTGCCTTTTTAAGGACCGTTGTATGCAATGCTAACGCGCAGCACTCGGAAAATTCCGAGGCTCTAAAGTTCTCGATACGGCTCATGCATGTCTTCCCAAGTTGTTCCTCCATTGGAAGTGCATCAAATGGCTTTCGTGGTTGCGTCCCAGGCTCCCTTCACAACTCGATCCTCACATCGTGAGCTCAAAATCTCGGTGATCATGTCGCAGGTTCGCATTATTTTTGCATCTTGTCGGCTGCCGGTACTGTAGCAGGATGCTGGGCCGTCGACTGGTCCCAGATAGGGAAATGTACCTGTCACAGACACGTGTCGGCTGAACACGGATGTAGTGGGGTCCCGCGCTGGTCCTACAGCCGGTCCTGCTTTTAAAATAACCTCTGCCAGTATCTATTTGCCCGCGGTGTTTACGTCACTTTTACATGTAATCTTGGAGCGCGCATCTGAATACAGAGTAGTCGGTGGGCATTCTTGAAATGCTTGCTGCACGTTGGACGGCGACAGCGCATGCGCACATGATGAGGCTGTTTTTTGCAGATTAATACTGTTTGCTTATATGTGCATGTTAACATGTATGTGCACCGTATTCTTTACCGTACTCTGCCCATATTCCCGGTTATTCGTAAGTCGTATATCATGTGGTATCCGTCAATGCAGTCGACCGAATGTTGGGCCTTCCCTCAGATGTTGATGATAGTAGGAAACCCTATAGCACTTCTCGTGGAAAAATCATTTTTGCATGAGTTATCGTCACGTTTCTCGTTTGCAAATGTTTCAATTTATTTCTTCCACGAAAAACTGTTTCCTTCTTTTTATAGCCAACGATGCATTTCTATGGGCAAAATCCACTTACGTGGAATAGCTTTATTTTCGTAGCTCCATATTCTATGCATTACAAGCTGCACTAATGTGGGAATAAGTATAAGTCAGAAGTGCATTATTCATAAACTTCCTGAGGCCGTGCGAAAATGTGCGATGTTACAAACGTTAGAGACCTACTAACGGAAAACAAATAACTTGCTCTCTCTGTCACATTAATTTAGAATCACTGAATTCCTTCACGCATCGTTTACTCCACTGTACTGTTTACCTACTACGTGAATAGCTTTAGCTTAGCTTTAGCTTAACCCAGAATTGGCTGGAGGTCTCCAGCCACCTTCCGTTGGCTGGGGGAGACGTTTTTCGCTCCACCCTGTCCAAATTCCGAACTAATGGTCCGATGGAGACAAGAGGCGATTGGAAAGTCTCAAGACAAATCTAAGGAATGCTTCAAATCTGGCTTCAAGGTCACACGTCAGGTTAAGGTAAAGTCAAAGTTTAAAATCGAGCATTTCCCCATATGTATAGGGACCACAAACTAGTCAGCTCTGGATCTAAACTCAGCCAAAGTACTCCCGATTGTGGCATGAGAGTACTTTGTGCGTGTAAGCATGATACTAAGCACAGATCCAGTTCAAGATCAGGTCAAACAAGTCAACATAGAACGACAACATGCAATTCATGTTCTCAAACTACTTTGGCAAGCTTAATGCAATGCAAATGCTTGCCTCTATGCATTGGGATTATTTTAGGGACATATTGCAAACTTCAAATAAAGGTCAGATTATGGTCAGGTTAGAGAAGGTCAACAAAATATTTTTTTGAAAGTTAGCCTTTGACACATGTCTATGGGGTAGTTTTACCTCATAATTGAAGTGAACGTGTTCATTTTTAGGTTTATAGTCATTTGAGGTTAAAATCAAGTCAATGTCGGATGGTCGCCAAAGTCCACACAGTTGTTGTCACCTTTGATAGGACTTAGCTTCCACGAATATATACAAATTTGTCTCAATATTTGAAGAATTTTTGAAACTGTTTACTTTGTATATTGTCTTTAAAAAACATCAGTTATAGATCTGGTGCTTACTGGCTCATGGTATCTGAGCATTTCATAAAGAGGATAAGAAGGCTTTCATTTGGGAATCCCTAAGTTATAACAATTTGTTGTTCTTTCACCATATCTGGAAACAAAACATTGTATATTCAATAGAAGATATTTAGTTTAATAAAAGTAAGGTTTTCATTCAAGACTCTCATCGCTCGTTCCCGTAATTTTACAAACTTATCAACCTTCGTAGAATTATTAATTAGCCAGACGGCAGCAGAGTAGTTTATGTACGGGACTATTAAAATGTTGTATAGTAGCAGAAGATGTTGAGATGAGAGATAAAATTGTGCCCGTCCCACGATTTCAATGTCATGACTCATCATCCTTGAATCATTATTGATATGATTTTACCACTTAGACACGAGTAATATCCACGATAGTAGAAATTCACATATGAGCATACGCCACTGTTTGAAAGTGAAATAACTTCATTATTATTACGTATTAACTATCGTACCTCCAAATTGTCACCATCTATATGGCTTCAGTGTAGGGGCTTATCCGAAATTTGTTATAGTTAAATGTTTGTTTAGCATCTTCTGAGTGTGTAATATTTAAGTAAACAATAGCTAATTATAAAGTACGTTAAATTGATTATTTAAAGATAAAAAGACGAAAAATAGCATTTGCACCGCAAGCGCCAAATTGATAGGAATGCTAAGCGATTAGAGACAGGCATTAACATCCCAGTGCTGGACAAGTTATGGTACTTACAATTTTCATGTTCCAATGATAACTTTATTTTAGTACAAAATAAGGTAAAGTTTATTAAAATACACTTTATATATATAG
>JARFNZ010129644.1:0-11379 GCA_031763405.1 Balanus nubilus
AAACTAATCGGAGTTCTGGGATGTCATGCGTTATCCGAACGCTCGTTTACCTACGAATCAAGCAATTTCGTACATGGCGATATCTTCGGCGCCTCAGGAGACCGGTTGGGTTTTAACTCTATTAGTTACTGTCGGTGTGTGTGTGGGCAGGGGCGGATGCAGCCATTTTCAAAGGGAGGGCCCAAACGGACACGGTGGGAGTGCTGATTGTGCGATATAACTAAAGTACGATGGAGTTCTGTTTTGAAAGGGGGGCCAAACCGCATTTTGTCCCCCTGATGTCTGACTTTGGCCCCGTTGCCCCCTCCCCCTGGATCCGCCAGTGTGTGTGTGTGTGGGGGGGGGGGGGGGGTCGTCCCCCGAAGGTTTTTCATGTACTGTAGGTACATACATCTTATAATCCTCATGGGATCGCCAAACATAGTGACTTTTCCAAACATCTACTTTCGCATCCAATAGTGTGTGAATGTGTATGATTTTGAGAAGTTGCATCATAGGCGGGCCCAGGACCATTTTGGGGGGAAACCCTTTGCATGGTTCTAAGTTATCACTCGTGATGAGTGGGTTCTTGGAACAAAACATAAGCAAAAATAGGTACGGGTAGACAACTGAATGCTCTTTCAGATGGCTGTCTCGAATTTTCACAATTTCGATGAACAGTTTCCATTTTTTGAAAACTGACTTTTCTTCAGAATCGTAGGTATAGGTACAACGACTTTTAGAATAGTCACAAAATCAGATGACAGTTAAGAGATGATATACTAGTCAATGTACGTACCAAATGTCAAGTCGATATCTTGACATTTAGTTACCCGAGGTTAGGTCAAGTGCGTGACCTCCCATCTCCTACTTCAAATGATGAAAAAATGAAATCCTTCCTATTCGCATTACATCACTCCAGTTATTTCAGTATCATGTTATCTTCGTCGATTTTTGATGCCTCAGTTGCAATTTGTGGTCGGTGACCTCCTACAAGGTCACCCAAGGTCATCTGAGGTCAAAAACACTTTTTTGTCTATAACTCTTGATAGGATGTGACGTAGAGACGTGGAACCGGTGCCAATGTGTTTGTTTCGTCAACGCGTCTCCCGATGTAACTTGACCTACCTAGGTCACAGTCACCTTGCTCTTGACCATGGCCTAGTTGGCACGCTTCAAACCGCCTCGACGAGAGGAACATTATTTCAAAATTATTTCCCCAGTTTTCTTAGGCAAGAGGTTATTCACAAAAAAACGTTTCGCTGAATAAGCGACAGCGTTTTTGACATTTGCTGGCCTCTGTATATTGTACCGTCGTCTAGACCATCGACCTGAGCTCATATCTACCTAATGGCATCGGGGCGAAAAGAACGTTCAAAGGGCTTTCTACTGCTGTTCGTTTTTTTTTTTGCTACCATAGTTACCGAGATAAACCGTGGTTTCTGAAGCGAATCCTAATATGGCAAATTTGACCTCCTTTGACCTTGAAGGTATTAAACAAAGGTCATACAACTTTAACAAAAGACAGTTCCCTGTGGACTCTCACTATTTACTAAATTTTATGGAAGCCTCTAATGAAAGCCGAGATCTAAGTGTGGGGAGCGATCGAGCCCCCGACCGTTTTGTATGTGTTTTATGCGTACAGTAATAAGGTTTAAGGAGTAACGATTCGTGTGATATTATACATTTTTAGATAACATTTCGTTTGCACGTTACACGCCGTCGCACACGTCACAAGTGTCCCACTTTGTGCTCAGTAATATTCAGATTCCGCAATGCAGGTTTTACAGTTCGCCAACCACATTGATGAGCCTCTAATACGGACAGCAATAGACCGTCATTATCCGCAGAGCGGCAGTCCGTTATGGAATGGTGCGTGTCTCGCGGCCCTCGGGGCTCGGCCTGCGTCATGTCCATCAAGACGTAACCCACGCTCAGCCAGGCTTCAGCCCAAATTCGGCTAGATTCGGGACACCTTTGATCGGGCTGTAGTTTGCACTAGATATGCGCCTGGGACTAATAGTCTGTACTCCGAAGCGTTTGGCTTCACTCCCAACGGTAAAAAAACGGTTTGACTGAGTTAATTCCCGAAAAACCGACGGGGTGGGAGTACACTGGCGAGGGTTAGATGTCTAGGGGCTGATCCGGAGCACTAGCGGATCAGGGGATGGGACCGGTTCATACCCCCAAAACGTCCGAAATCGGCCGAAATCGACACACTTCCCGATAGAGAAGATTGATAATTTATGTGAAGGGAAGTTCGCTTTATATTCACCCGCGCCCCGCTGGGGGGTAAATTTTACCACCCTCCCGGATTTTCAAAATAGCTTCAAAACAATGATAGTTATCGACGTGAAACGTTCGGTACCTTATCTGGCATCAATTTGACGTCTTCCTAGAAAGTTTCGAAAAAATCAGCCAAAAACTTTTTGAGAAAATGACGTTTGAGTAACGTCATGTCAGGCCATCTCCGGTCCAAAATCGACAAATGTTTGATCGCTCATAAAACAACGAGTTTTGAAGCACAATACAAAAATAATTCGTCAAAAGAAAGGAATGACATTCTCTATACAATGTCAATCCCAGATTTGTGAAAGTTTTGGTTTTTGAACCCCATAGTTCAAAAATCTTTTTTTTTGGGGGGGAACGGACACAAAATCAACATTTTCAATTTGTTCAAAAACCCGGAATAAATGTAATAGTACTACATCTGATCAATTGCTATGCCAAATTTTGAATAAATATCTTGATTTTTGATCCTCAAATGGCAAATATATGTACAATCTGATGACGTCACTTTTTCAATTGCGTTTTTGGCTTTTTAGACCACTCACGTAAAAACAAATGACACCATTGGATTCCTTGAACAAAACTGGTTCATAATCATATGCTTTTCATAACAAATTATGAATTTCACAATTTTACCTTTATTGACCTGACCTTGGTCTGACCCCCATTTAAAATGGGGTAAAATGGTAAAATGACCGTAACCATCGATTTCTACGTCTGAAACAATCCATAAAACATGTAGCATACGGCTTTTATGTAACCTTTGCTCATAGTGACCTTTTGTGACCTGACCTTGACCTTGACCTGTACTTAGTATGGAGCTCAAACTCTAAAGCTCAGGCTCCACTGTGCGCTTTTGCGTTTCGCGTTTTTGTGCTTTATCGTTTTTAAGGGTCGCTTTTACGTTTTTGCATTTTCTAGCTTTCGCGTTTTTTTTGCGTTTTGTCACTTTTGCGCTTTCTCCAGTGGAGCTTGCCTGTGTATTAGCACGGACAGAACATTTTTGAGGACTTCAGAAAACGCAAAATCGACTTCATGAATTCCAAAAACGTAACTATAAAACGCAAAAACGCGCAGTGGAGCCCTACGGTTACGTGATTTTGACCTTTGACCTGACCTTGACCTGGCCTTTGAGCTTGTTAATACAATTTTAAGTGCTGTTTAGGGTTGTTTTATCGAGAGCTTTCGTTTGCCACCTCGCACGTCCCGCTGCGACAGGAGATACGAGGGGGGGGGGATAATTTACTCCTCCGCGGGTTGCGTTCGGCTGGAGACCACAGCGGGTCGTGGGTTAACTACCAATGCATAAGTAATCGAAATTCGATAACTTCTCAGAATTCTGTGCAAGTTTTTGGGAATTGGCTCTAAAATCGGTCGAACTCGCCGATTTCGGGATCCGCAAGTGATCCGGGGGCATGACGTGGACATAACATGATCCACCCATTGACCCTCCCTCCCTTCAGTGGTCTTGAAACTGTGATTTGACCTCCCTCCTTCAAAATAACTAGACACATAGTGTGCGCGCGTGTGTATGTGTGTCTGGGGGACGACTTCGCGTTACGGGCTACGGCGGTCCGCTCTATCCCCTCTCCCGTGAACAGCTTTTTGTGGGGACACGCTACAGAGAGGCCTGGTCAGAGGTATACGAGCAGGATCGTAAGAGGAAAATCGGGTATTATCAGATATTATAACTTTAATCCCTTGTTACTTCAGTTTTAATGAATGGAACTGCAATGTTAATGTTTTATACGAAAGACTGTCCAATAGCCTTTGTTTCTACATGTTTGCGCGATAGGTTTTACTGTTGCAGCTGGACACAGTGAGCATTTAAAAATAAAAAAGTAACTTGGGTATTATCGGACATCACCAGTTAATTCTGAACAGGTGTCCATTTTAAAATCATTACTTTCAAAGGGACATTGTCACCTAAAATACAAAAATTAATATACGATAGCCGGATAGAGTTAGTTTCCCCTGTTAAACCGCTCCAGTCCGTTTCAAAAACTTCGCCCTCAATCGTCGGCAATCCTCATTCAAAGATTTATTTTTCGCATTAGTTTTACTAAAACCGTAGATACTTTTCCTAACCTAACAGAATCTGGAATGACTGGAATCGCACCATCAGTACATGAAATTTGAAGGATAAATTTTATTCGGATTGTGTAGTGTACCAACAAAATAATGTTATCGTGTTTACCGTTCGAAGTTCCATTCTCATATATTAAAGTAGAAATGGCGAATTCGAGAAGAAGCTTGTTGTAGCTATGCAGTTGCCAGTTCATTACATGAAAATAAAAGGTACCGAAGTATAAATTTGACACCAACGGATTTTACATTGCATGCTTTGATGGACGCCAATGTGCCGGTTGTTGAGAAAATGGGGTGTCCGATATTATCTACTGTCCGACATTACCCAAAGTTCCCCTAGGTGTCGAAACTTACGGCTAGATGTTCCTTTGAACAGGCCCGTACAATAACCGCTGGAATTTTCCAGTTGCAGTAACCACCTTTTCATTCCATCAACTTTTTCACGAGGTTCCACACCACCCATGATCACGATTCACACCGTCCACACAGTAACCAACCCACCCAGCCCCGCCCTGTCCTCGGCCCCGGTGGGGAGGGGGCGGGGCGTCAGCTGAGCGGGGCTCAGTCAGCTGACTGTTCACCGCCTGGTCGGCCGGCCGGTCGCAGCAGAAGGACGCAGACGCCGGGCGACGCAGTCGGCGGGGCGCACGCGGCTGCTCCGCTCGTCCGAAGTGAGGGGAGCCGCGGCACTACGTCACTTGACGACGCGGGTTCACCGACGTGACGACAGGGGTGTGGAGACAGAGGGGGTGTTTGTGGTGGTGAGCGGGACTCGTCGCGATCAGGGGAACAGTGGCCGAAAGGGAGCGAGTGATGTGCTGTGTGCGGTAAGTGGACTAGTGGTGCTGTGGGCGGAACTTGTGTAAATAGTAAAGCTAACTGGTGAGGCAGTCGGCTAAGCTAGTGCAGGTAGTGGACTTACTGACTAGTGTAGTGGACAGATCAAAACGAAGACATTCGAATGCGTAATTGTGAGGTGAATTTACGCGAAGTGAGTGACATTTTTGAGCTGGCAACTGCTCAGTGAATTTCAACGGACCTCATCGCTCCGACCTCGGAGTTCGGTTCAAGTCGTGCATGGTGAGGTGTGCGTGACCTCACACCTTCCAAAACATCCTCCACACCATGGACAAAACAATGGATAAGGTGGAGACACGCGTCACCCAGCTGGCCAGCTCGACCCTGCGCCGAGCTCCGATGCTGGGTCGGAAGATCACCCGGCGGCTCTCGCTGGTTACCAGGGTGCCCTCGCTGCTGGTCAACCGAAACTACCAGGTGACCGGCTCGAGGGAGTCCATCAGGATCCGGCCCCCGCGGCCCAGGAAGGTGCGATCCTTCCACGTGACGGTCGAGCTGCCCGACGAGAGCCAGCGAACGGTAAGTTCCGGAGTTGCGCCATTGCTCGGTGCCCGTGTTGCCTTTGTGGTGACGTCATGTGTCTCGAACCCCTGAGGTTGAGAGGGGAACGGGAGACATATGTTCGTCGAACCTTTCCAGATTACATTATCAGGTCTTGCGTAATATTTGCAATGTTCATTATTGATACACCAACATTACACTCAACATTATACCATTATTTCCATAGCGTGCCAGGGGAAGTCTCTTGGTCGAACCAGCATGGATTGTCTGCGGGTCACCTGCGGATGACCACGTCCCTTCCAACTTCGCTATAGCTGCTGGAGTCTCTTGTTAGCTTAGCGCTGCCCGTGCTACTTGGTTGTGTGGAGTTGTAGTCGCCTCGCGGACCAGTCCACCCTAGGCACCGGGCTTGGACTAGGTCCCATGTGGTCTTAGCTGGTAGGGCGGGCACCTCCTACTCCGATAATGATTGTTTCTTCAGCCAACTATATGAGCAACAGGTACTGGCCCAATGACAGCTTAGTGAAAAGTGTTACAACACATTTCGATTGCACTTTTAATATCGTATTCGTAATTTCGCGCGGCAATCTCGCCAACCGAAAACGGACAACAATTTTATTTTGACCTAACCTCTGACGTCATCGGTGACCACCAGGTCAACAACATTGCTTTTCCTGCGGTTAAGTTTTCAGGGCTATCGAACGCCGTTTTTTTAATCGACCCAGTACTTCGGAGATCGAGAGGGGTGCACAAAATATTTCACCCCCATTAAGTCGTGTTATGGAAATGCCCCTTGCCCCAGTAAGGCGGGGATGAAGGGCGTTAAGACGGACAAATTTCTGTCGAGGCAGAATAGGACTCTATACCTATGCCATTATGAAGCAAATTAATCGGGAAGAAATATATGAAAACGTTAATTTATTTTCCAGGGACGGGCGAGCCTAGCCAAACATCAGTTTATAGTTAGGTACAGTAATTAATATCTTATTGCGGAGCACAATTTTTTGGGTAGAGCAATTGTTTCCGTGACAGGTGGGATAATAATTTGAAAAAAAATCAGCTGGTGTAACTTTAACGGACTGATAACGTACGTCTTTGTGAACTGTCCATGGTCCAACATGTAGGGGAGGCGGGGGTAGCACCGTCACCCTAAGCATTTGCTAACGCAGGAAGAAAATTAAAGGTCTGATGACATATTCATTCGTTTCGTTATAATTTTGACTCATTTGTCTCGCATTGTGTCAAAGGTAATATCTCCTAGCTAAAGCCAACTAGCTCCTATTGCATGTCAAAAAAGGTTCTGCAAATTAAGACGTCATCAAGTGGTGCGGGTAACCCCGCCATGGGTGGCTATGTTGCATTGTCTATCAGGTATGTATTGTTCAGCGATAAATAACAAAATTAGATAGAAAAGCAAACTCATTTTACTGATAAATTAGTAAATGTACCTAAATTTGGTGTCTTAGGTAACCTCAATATTGTGATAGATCTCACCTTCTATAATATCCTTCTCCAACACTTACCTATCTTTTGATTTGATATAGAGGTAGCCTACCAAAAGCAACCCATTAACATAGAAGTCATGTTCATAACAGCAACCCGTCAAATACATATCCATTTCTAATACAGCGGTGGAAAAGTCCTTCTGTGCTTTTTGATATAGCTCGGCGGCGCGGTATAAAATATTTAAACATGCTTTCCGGTGCATTCTCTGGGAATATACCGTGTTTCAATCGGAAGAATCCGATGAAGAAATCGCCTCTCACTCTGCACGTGATTTTCAGAACATGACATTTTTCGTCGAAATTAGAGTACAAAAACAGTTGGCCTTGGTCATAGCGGTATTCTTGGGTAAGAGCCAGAATTCCATTTCAGGAAGGCATTACAGTGATTACAGTATACTTCTAAGAGATTAGTGCGCCAAAAGCAAACTTCACAGCAAAAATGACTACTTCAATGTTATGCCGTTGAATCACAAATGCATGCTTATTGTCCAAAACGTTGAAATGGGTGTGATTGTTCTCATTGGTTATATGCTGGTTTTATCTCTGCAATGCAATATATTGTCTTCTGGAAATGTATATGGCTTTAATGACATTTAAACACGCGTAGGTATTTATGCACGCGTGCATAAATCTTATTTATGCACGCGAGCATAAGTATCACCCCGCCCACAACCCCGAGTTCCCATACGTTCCCCTAGTACGTGAATGATGATAAAGCACCGAGAAGTATGTTTAAATCGATTTTACTCGCAGTTTGGCGTGTCTAAATGACATTTATGCACTCGTAACATGATTTAAGCACTCGTGCATAAATGAACTCGCTACGCTCGTTCGTTTATACACGCGGGCATATATCATCTTACGCGTGCATAAATACCATTTACACACGCAAAACTGTGGGCAAATATATATTTACACTCGCTCGTGGTGTAATACATA
This sequence comes from Balanus nubilus, assembly GCA_031763405.1. Taxonomy (NCBI): domain Eukaryota; kingdom Metazoa; phylum Arthropoda; class Thecostraca; order Balanomorpha; family Balanidae; genus Balanus; species Balanus nubilus. Next base: position 8,160 of record JARFNZ010129644.1, read on the forward strand.
TTATTATAACAGAGAGCGCGCCTTTCAATTAACTACGATATTTTTACAAAACCGCTAGAAACCAAACGGAATGCACCCACACTGCTCCTTCATGCTAGGGATGACAACATAATAACGGACAGTGGATATCGGTCTTCGTTTGGAAAATAAAGGCTATGGCGGTGCTCCCGACACGGCGGTGCTACCCCCGCTTCCTCTAAATGGATAGGGAAAAGATTGGAACGTCTTGCGTATCATGCAAATTCGTTTTATTGTTAAAATTCTGTTCTTTGGTAGAAATGATCAATTTAAATAAATCACTTCCTTACACTGACTTAGATTTTCCTACCAACTTGATTCGAACACAAAATGCATTGCAAATGTTAACAGTTATCAATGCTGTCAACATTTCCATTGGCTAGTAATGTCTGTTTTTGTACTTTTTTAAATACCGTAGCAGGGGTATTGGATTGTATATTGTTGAAGGGACCTGAGCCCCCACCCCTAACTTTGGCGAGCAAGTGGATTATTAAGGAGATTCTTATTTCTGGATGGATGGATCTTAATTCTTAAGGGGGAAGTAGGTCGAATCTGGGGAGAAATGTATTATTTTAATAAGTGTTCTGATGGTACCTTGACGATTTTCCCAGCTCAGCCCCTCCAACTTCTTTGGAGAAGCTACACCCCTGAATGCCAACCTTCTTACCGTTAACCTGTTGACATCCTTAGCGCCGAGGTGCCTGTCGCCAGAGTGGGACATGACCCAGGCACGAGCGGAGGTCCGATGACAAAACACGATGGCACGCGTGAAGTTTTGTCAAAAAGCTCACCGTTACTCACGCGCTGTATATTGAGGTAGCACCGATGGCACGGCGGCGGCGACGGCGCGACGCCGTACCTGAAACGGCTAGACCAATCTCAGATAGCGCGCTCGTTGACGTTCACATAAGGTGACAACGGACGACCTCATTGGTAGCCTCGCGAGTGACGCTTTATCGCGAAAATGGATACATCGAAGTACAGAGCGTGACCGCCCGGAGTGGGTAGACGCTATGCATATTGCTATTATTGCATACCTACATGCACTTCTTGGTTTGCTTGTGCACTTTCGTATGGCAAAAAAAGTAGGTTTAGCAGCATTTCCAACTTTCAAGGTCCTTTACACCAGAAATGCCAAGTCAAGAGCAACACAATTTTGTCTAACGATTCTTCCTTCACTTCCTTCCGTAAAATAGCTTTGTGATTGAAACTGACTAACAATGTACGGACTTTATTCTTACTTCTTGGCACTTAATTATTTCATGTTATAGTAGCGTGTTATTCCGCCCCGTCAAAAGCGAAAGGTCCGGTCATGTTTCGGGTCTGCCCTTCGCAGGCGGTAAATAAGTGGGTTTGATAGACTGAGGTGATAAATGATTAAACCAACCCCTTGTCCCGATATTATGGATAGCCCACAGGGCCCCACCAATGGTGATGTGCTAAATCTTGCATCACATTCCATCGCGTACTTCCCGAGCCCGTCATTTAGCGAGACTGGAGAGCTCCAACTAATTGCGAAATGATGTGCAGGGCTGTAATCAAGGGAGATTGCCCGCATTGCACAACGCATTGCCCGGCCCTGGGGCACTTCACACGCGTGCTGGGGAGCGTTTCGATAATCACACCACCTGTGATGGGGGGATCGTTGTAAGTGAATTAGAGTTGAGCAATTTCGTCCTCCACATCTGAGGACAGCTACCGCTTGAAGTGCTGATCGGCCGTCTGTTTTTGCCGGCGCTGCAATGTGTGCGAGAGGCACATCTGTTATGCGACCCCGTCATCAGCGCCCGTGTGCACCCCACCCAGAGTCCAGGGAGCAGCGCACTGTACCTCGGCCGGTCGTAAGAGTGCCCATTGTGTCTACTATCGCTGTCTTCTTCGTGACCGCTGTGTCGGGGTTTCCCGAAGTTCGGTGTTTTGGTGAACTGTCTGAGTGTCTGAGTGCCTGGGTCGATAAAAAAGGTCCACTGTGTTGTCGTTTGGCAATAATGCGGCTAAATACCGTCTCCTGTGACTTGAATGCTGCGCCAGAATGACATTGGAAATACAAAAAAAACGATAACCATCTATTTATTGTCCGTCACGTTCGGTTGTTTTTCTCATCCACTGATCTTTCTAAGCCGCCCCAGTCAGAGGCAGTCTGACTGTTTCTGCCCACATGTATGACGCTGCAGACTAATCTGAAGCGGGCTGAGTACGACACTGAATTAACCAGGTACCGGTTCAGCACGGTATTGCATTGCTGCGACATGGTTGAAGGTAGACCTGCCAGTTCCAGTGCTCTTATACCTTGATGACCTTTCAACCCTGGGATGCGGAACGGTTCCTTTGATCAGACGTCCCGGTGAACTCTGAAGTTTGAACTAATCACAACTTTATTGAGCTGATCGGAACTGAACGAAACTCAGACTAATCAGAGCTATCGGACTGAATCAACGTTAGTTATACACTTAAGCCTTGCCGCACTGCGTACCCGACTTAGTACCCGACTTAGGAACACGTGAGTCGACGTTAAAAGCGCTGATTAGTGATTCCATCAGAGTCTATGATGACTGACTGTCGGACTGCCTTCAGTCAGTTCCGCCATGCTGTCATGGGAACCGCGCTCGTAACGCACCACTCGGTCGCCATTGTGCTGCGACTTCTGTATGTGAAATGACCACAAAGCTGATGGCCTCTTCCGCAAGTATGGGCTCGTGGGTCTTCTTCCTCTCGTCGTGAAATGTCAGGAATAACTTCATTGGGAAGGCTGAGCAACTGCCTACGCTCTCGAAACGTAAAGGAATTTACTCGTGCTAAGATGTGAAACAGAGTGTCCACGAAGAACAGGTGTACTGTGAAGGGTCTAGGGACCTAAGGGCGCTAAGGGTCCTTTATTAGTCCATGTCTTCTCACGGTGCCACGGGACAGAGTAAACAACCGCTGCGCCTCACCTCTAGATCGGTCGCCAAACCGAGACTCGGACCGTGATGGTCCGACCGTCTGTGATCCGAGACTCAGACCGTGATAGTCCGACCGTCTGTGAGCAGACCGTTCAGCCGAGTTGGCATGACTAAACGCAGACCCCACGGGCCGATAGTTACGGTGATTTTATGGTCTCAGTAATACCATACTCTGAGGATAACGCCCGGCCATCAGAACTGATGGAATTACGCTAGTGTGTGTCTGTGTGTGTGGGGGGGGGGGGGGGGGGGGGGGGGGG
>JARFNZ010129655.1:0-11378 GCA_031763405.1 Balanus nubilus
GGAAGGCACCAATGTGTTCGTCTCGTCAAGGCGCATCGACTGATATGCAACATGACCTTTTCGGGTCAACACGTGACGTTGACCTTAGGTCAAATTTTGAAGTTGACCTTGAAAGTCACCATGTATATGCTTCGAAGCGCCTTGACGAGAGAAACACGATGGTGATTAAATTGTTGTCCTGTATTTTTTAGATCAAAAGTTATCCGCGAAAAACATTTCACCTGAAAAACAGTAATTGACATTTGATGATCTCTGCAGCCTACACTATTGACTGGAGGTCAAATCTGAGGACAATACCACGATAGGGAATTTCAAGAGCTATCAATTACATTTTTATTTTCTTCCTAGCTAGCATAGTTTTTGAACTAGAGCGAAAAATATAAAGGTCGGATTTTTAGGCCCTAATTTGAGACAATTTTGCTAATTTGACCGCATTTGACCTTGAAAATATTGACCAAGTCATGAAAATTGCACACTAGAGTTCCCCAGCACCCGCTGCCACCCTCCAAACTTTGTTACTCTAGCTCTTATAAGAGCCGAGACCGTAGGGGGGGGGGGCAGATTCTGTTCCCCCCCCCCTCCAGGGCACTGAATCCTGAGACCCCTCCAGGCCTCCAGAGCATGTGTTAAAGGGACATTGTCACCTAAAATACAAAATTTGACAGGTGATAGAACCAGTTTCACCATTCAACTGCTCCAGTCCATTAAAAAAACTTTGCCCTCAATCATCTGCAATCTTCATTCTAAGATCAATTTTTGGCACTAGTTTTAGTAAAACCATAGGTACTTTTCCTAACCTAACAGACTCTGGAAGGACTGGAATTGCACTGTCATTACATGGCATATGAAGGAGAAATTTAATTAGGATTTTGGAGTGCAACAACAAAAGAATGTTATCATGTTTTCTGTTCAAAATTCTATTCTCAATTATTTTTTAGTCAAACACAGCCCTCTCTTTGTCTTTCAAAAACATGCATCAACACGATTTGCGGATGCTATGGCTAAGTTGAGTATGCAATGCCCTTTACTGTGTCATCAGATTCTGCCCGTCTATGGTCCATCCTCTGTGGCAAATTTGAATATTCTGCTTTGCAGCGTAAAAATGTAAACAAACAGCATAGCAGAACCTCTCGCTAGGACTTTTTTATTTTGTGATTTAATCTATTTTAATAAACTTTACTTTAACGTAATGCACAATTTAACATTGTAATTTATGCAATATTTATGCTGGCTATATTTTAGTGAAATAAACAAAATGTGTAGCAGAACACATCACCAAGAATCTATTAAAATTGCAATATTTATGGGGGCAGCCATCATGCCAAAATAGTGTGGATCATAATCAGGCAATTTTTTTAGAGTTGGAGATGAGTCAAAAATCATTTTGTAATATATCCTGCTTGGTGATGTGGCTGCACATTTGATACTTACCATCAGACATCAGCGACACAAAATATGTTACGCTGATATTTACCGTTTTTTATTACTGCCAAAGGTTGACAATATCCCTTTAATATCCCATTGTTTTTGAAACTGTTGAACACTGGGTTAGGTAGGTACCTAGTTGCGTTACTGAACTTTCGTCAAATATTATTGAGATGGTTCAAGCCTTCACATTGTCGTTAAAAGCGAAAACGCACTTTCAATACAAATACTCACGGACAAAGCTGGACCACTGGTGTTCAGAAAACATGCACATAAACCAAACAAAAGATGATATATTGCTCCGCACATAATCAAGAAGCATCCCCAAGCACGCCCAATGCAATGCGCGCAATATTTTTGAATTTGTATGTCTCTTGCGCGCCATATCTGGATCAAAGGGATGCGTTCGTGAACCTTTCGCGTTCGTGAATAATTGTATAATGTTTGAAACACGTTTCACGACATTTATGTAGTAAAATACAAATGAATTGAAAAAAAACATGCTAACTACCGCAGTATTTTCAACAATCCTGTGCAAAACTGTCTCCGACTACTATCTGAAAAATACTGTTGCAAACAAAAAAAGTGATATGTCAGTATATTTGGTAACCGAATGAAAAGATTCGGACAGTAATTTTGAAAAACATTTGGAAAGAAACTTTGCAATATTGACGAAACCTGGGAGCGCCTGGGAGGTAGGGAAGGGACCGGTGCGTGGGCGTTCATATCCACTTTGTCAGCATCAGTCAGTTTCTCATTCTACGTTGTTTTAGGGCCTTGATGATTATCTATGATGCTAGGACCAATGCATTCTGACTGAGCAGTGGTGTCCAAAATACCCTGACCCGGTATCACTGGCGGTTCCAGAACGGCGGTAGGGGGGGGGGGAATAAAGATAAAAATTTGGAAGACAAATCCGATCTTGCTTCCTTATGTACTGCTATGCATTTAAAAACAAATCTTTCTATGCAAAGGTCCTCAAAAAAATCCAAAAAATCCATCTTACTTTACCTACTTTACCAATTCAAATTCACAGAATTTAGAGGCTTGTTCAGCCTGTAGGACCAAATATTTACAACTTTGGGAGCTCTGGCAAGGGTCTAATTGTCAAAAACAGATAAGTAGTGGATGTCACTCCAATGAGCATCTAGATGGGATTTGAAAGTGGCCAGGGTGGGGTGGATACGTCATACGACCTAAGAGGGTTGGCTGTTCCAGCGGTTTGTGGCTCAGATGGAGAAGAACTGGCATCTGGGCAGGATGTTTACTGTTGCTATGTTCAGCTTGAATTTGTGTCCTCTCGTGTTCCTGTTGGCAGAGAGCCAGAGCATATCCAGATCCACATCCAAGAGTCCATGCAGCATTTGGTACATCATTGTCTTGTCTCCTCAGGGCTCAGATTCTTCTGCAGGTCAGTGATAGCAATCCTGGAGTAGTTCCTGGAGACACTCTGTGTAGGACATTGATCTGATCTTTGGAACCAGCTTCATAACTCCTCTGAACTCCTCTCTCCTCTGAAGTCACCTAGATTTCCTTCTTCATTAGGAAATTAGTAAATATGCACCAATTTCAGGCAGTTTGGTTGGGACATATTTCCCTGTTGCCCCCTGGATCTGCCAGTGTCTGTTTTTCTTGGATTTAAGCCTTCCTGTATCCATAATTAAAATGTCATGTTGCCATTCAATTTTCCAGTCTGATTGATAGAGCTGTACTTTGTTCAGCATATTTTACAGTCTTGGGCTGATTTGATACTCATTGCTTATTTTCTACTGAATTTTTTACACCTTGTGTTTTTGTGGGTGAATTTGTTAACTCATTGATGTTTTTTGGCAGAATTTTCCACTCCTAACCCTGATTTCAGTTCAAAGTGATTGTGAGTCCCTGCAAGGTTTGCAGCAGTTTACCAAAGGTAGGCACTTCAGGCCAATGCTGGTGTGACTTACTCTCATCATCATCCATACATCAACATAATATAAATAATGATTAGGTTCTCTAACATCTACATTACAAATGGCAGAGAAAGTCAGGCTTAAAAAGCCAGTTTCGCGAGAAGTCCATCTCGACTCCGACTCGGAGTCAGAGTTCGGAGTCGGTGTCGGTAAGATTTTAGCTACTCCGACTCCGGCCAAAAGTGCTGGCCACCCATTCAAACTCTGGCTTCGACTCCAACTCCACAGCTCTGCTCACAGCACCCATTCCTGTTTTCATCATCATGGGTACACATAAAACCAGGTCTCTCTTGCAGAAGAGCTTCTACAGCACGTGACGTCAAGACCGGCACCTCATCCATCGTGTGGGAGTCGTTTCTCGCCACCGAGTGGCTCCACGCCGGTGCCGCCGCCTGGCGGGAGGGCGGCGAACTGGGGCCGGTCGGCGGAGGCGGCGCCGGCCGGCAGTCGTGGCGTCGCGGTCGTCGCGAGTCGAGCCGTGTGGTAACGCTGACGCTCACTCCGATAACGCGGTGAAGCGCCGACGCAGTGAAGTGGGAATCGGTCAGCAGTGAACCTGTGATGGCGGAGCTTGTGCTGACCAACCAGTGATAACTTGGAGAATCTTCGTGCGAGACCAAAGATCAGCGTGACATTCCCAAGTGAGACGGGGAGAGCGGAACTCTCACGCGAGGCGTGAGATCGGTGCGCCGTTGTGAGTGTGTCTGAGCGCGGGGCGATGGGAGATGAGCTGTTTCTGCGGTCCCGCTGCTCCGGCGGCGCCGGCTGCCACTGTTCGGGCATGGAGCACTTCTACGTACCGGACTCGACCGACCGCGTCCCACCCACCAGGTAGGTTGGCACACGCTGGTTTTGTGCCATATTTCGTGACCGAGTGCGGTTAGATTGCTTACTTACATGGATTTGAAACTGGTGCTAGTTTGTGTAGATGTGTAGAGTCCTAGCTTGTCGGCTTTATCGTCATTAGCAGTAACTCCATGCAATTCTCTGAGCAATTTTTTGAAGTCCTATCAACGGCTTTTTGTCGTACTGCCGTACTGTGTAGTGTGGACTGTGGAGATGAACTTTCCCAGCTCTGTAGTGTGGACGTTGTATAACGTTTAATACCCGTAGCTTGGAGGTGTTCATTCCGGATACCTTATTATCTTTATTGCCTCTCCAGCCTCCAATCCTCGTCTTGAGACACCAAAATAAGTTTTTGTCTTATTTGCCGTCCTCGGTCCGTGTGCCGCTGATATCACTGACACGCTCCCCGCCTTGGGTGTCGTCACTGCGCTGACGTCACCGGACCGGGCCCTGTTCATATCCGTAGGTGGCCTATCCCTGCACCCCGCCCCGTCCCGAGACCGGCGTGCCCCATCCCTGTCCGTCCGACCACTAACTCACCATTATCACCACCCGTCCCAGTCCGAAACACCGGCATGACGGGCGGTGATCCGTTTGGCGGCTGTGACGCTGATGGCTGGCCACGTCGGCAGACCAGAGCGGTGTAGTCTGGAACAGGCAAGCAATGGATCGATACTGTGGGATCATTGTCGGAGTCCCCCGGTACGGCTGGGCAGCGTCACTGCCGGCGCGGCATCCCCTCTCTCTCTACGGAGAGAGCGGTGGAGACTGGAGACCCCTCTCCTCTCTACGGGGAGAGCGGTGAGGCTCCCCCCTCTCCGGGGAGGGCGGATGGGCACGGCGTTGCCGTTGAGTCATTCAGTCGTCGACGGATTGTCACTCAGTGCCCAGTCTGCTGCGCTGAGCAGTGTGCACCGTGCAATGCTGCAGCTGTTGACTGAAATGGCGAGCTACACTGTGGACCGCGACTTGCGGCGTCCGACTGAGCTTGTGCCTTGCCAAAAACTCGTGCTTCACGGACGGGTCCACTCACTTGGACTGTTGCCCTGTTGCCAAAGAACGAGAGCGCGCTGATTAGCGCCTTTTTGTGGCGTGGGCGAGCCTTTGTGATCTCTTTGTTGTGTATCCTGTGTTTTCCGTAAATGCTGGATAGCTGAATTCATGTGAGAACGGTATCTTTGGTCGCTGGCTGGCCACGAAAACCGCTCTGGCTTTCGCTGGTTTCCACACCGTGCTCCATATCCCTCCGTTTTCTAGTTGCCATGGTCAGACCATTTCAGCACTTCGGCCGAATCGGTAACGTTGACTAACTTTTCGTTAAAATCGATCAATTTCCTTTTTCAGTGTGATAGAGGACCAACAACCTGAATGTAAATACGTGTGAAATGTGGCGTGTTGCATTTTCCTCTGTGGCTTCTGTGGTGTGGTTTTCCCTTGTGCATTTTCCTCTGTGTTAGATAGGTTTTTCGATAATCGTTTTTGTGTTAAGAACGTGTGAAAAGGGTCTTGAAACCACTTAAGATATAAACGTCAACACATTGCCACTCAAATTTTATAATTTGCATTCAGCTGTCTGACACTCTTCACAGTTCACACTCGAGACTCAAGTACGCAATGTCTTTCTGGTCCTTATCAGGAGGGCAAAAAAGTGTCCGTCAAGCCATTTGACGCCCAAAACAAACATATCTTATCATTTGTCTCGCTCCTGCTCTTCAAAAGGCGATCTCTATCTTCCGCTATCTACCTCCGCCCGTCTTTCATCTCCCATTCCAACAACAATCGCCGTGCGCCAGTCTTATCTAGTTTCCATGACAACAGCGCATTTGCATGTTGCGTGCGCTGACTTGGCCTGTCGTCCAGTGACCTGTGAGGCGTGACCTCTGACCTGTGACCCACGAACGGTCCACTGGGCGTGTTGGGATGAGAGGCAGGGAGGGGCGTTTTGACTGCCCGTCGCGTTGGCGGGGAGGGGGGGGGGGGGGAGGGGTGGACGCAGGGAGGGCGCTCCCTGGGAGCCTTGTTACGGATTAGTCTCGGCCGCCCGCATCACACGGCTCTATTGTCACGGACACTGGCCGGAGACTGAGTGGTGATCACGGTGAATGGAACGCCTTGGGAGGTAAACGCCGGCTAGTTCCGGGGCTGGCCCGTCGAGAGGCTGGTTAGAATCTCCCCACGGCACCCTGATGACGTACGGACGTCTGTTGATACGGCATGTCTATTGGTGAAGTGCCACTTGAGCAAGGCTTACTTTGATGTGTGATTGTAGTAGTGGCCACCGGCCTCCGGTATTTGCCGTTTCGTGCTATATGGGGAATAGACAAGCGAAATGAACCGTGAAAAAGGTAATCGGGTTTCTTGTCGCATGTTGCTGGTACTTGCACATTAGCTACGTTGGTGCTAATTTCGCATATCTATGACGGCCTGTGTGCCTAGTATTGGCATTCCTTTACATGTGGTGCTGCAGATCACTGTCCATTCTGAGTTGCAGTCGGCCGCTGCTGGTCCGGCCGGGCCCGCCCGCCTCTCTCCTGAACGTGAGCGTTGGATGGCGTCGGCCGTTGGGTCGTGACATTCCTCTCTGTGAGGCGGACACCGGCAGATCTGGGGGAGTGTCCTAGCTGGACGGAGGCAGGGCTGTGGTGATGTCAGCCGTCAGTCGTGACGCTGGCCGTGTGGAATCCAGGAGAAACAGGACGTGCTGATGGGTGTGCAAAAGGCTGGCGGGCGGATTTATTGATGGCTGCATCGAACAATTAACATAATTTATATATGATATTTCACACAACACTGACGCAGGATTGCACAATCTTTGATGAGTGTCTACAATCGGTAGCGCGCTCCGCACTGGCCGCAGCGTTCGCTTCTCTGCCGGCACCGACTGGCATGTTGTTTTGACCAGTCGTGGTGTGGCGCCTCCCTGGGACGATCGTTAACCACGAGAGCGCTTCAGCGGCCTCACATGTCATGAATTCATTGACCGCTGGAAGCGGGGCTGGCCCGGGACGCCCCACTGAGCGTTACTCACTCTTTTGTATCGCATGCCGCACGATAAGTGTTTGGAACCGCTCAGTGGGGAGGGGAGGATGAGGAAGTGATTTCAGCCGTTCAGTGGGGAAGGGAGAGGGAGAGAGGAGGGAGAGGAAGTGGGTCGTGGTCCAGCCGACCAGCCAATCAAAATACGACCCTCTCACCCTAGTGCGCCGCGTTGTTTGTCTGATCTAGATAGTTAGTTGGCTGGTTCCGCGGAACTGTGAATCACATTGATGTTGAATTGAATCACATCGGTGCTGTTTAGACATTGGCAAGAGGGTGCTGACAGGCTATGTTGTGATTCGTGAACTCGATCTTTCGCTGCGTGTCAAACCATACTATGGGTTTGTTGTGCGTTGGAGAGACACTTCCTAAATATTTATTCGCTTTTTTGCCTGCCGTGGCACTCTGGGAGGTCTCGCATGGAGTGCCAAGGGATCACGGGCGGTCGGTGTAGGTACTCTAAAATCTCAGTCATCACGTCATCATCAAGGGTCTCGTTTCACGCGTATGTAGTTCCCATCCTGGTCGAAACCAGAGTTCTGTCGCTTCCTCGGTACCTCCCCTCCCCCATAGAATATTTAAAATACTGTGACCATGAGACTCGTAGCCCAAGTTATCTGTTTAACTCCTGGACTAAACCGACAGACATTGTTTAAGTTAGCAATTGTTTTGTACATGACAGCCTGCAATACTTTTTAAGGTTACGATCCCCTAACCAGTTCCCTTCTACCAATGACGTGCGGTCGTTACTGACCGCGCCGCGTCCGTATCCTGCGGCACCCGGCCCTCCCGCCCCGCGTGGCGGACGGTGTGAGAACCTCGGCCCTGCCAGACCCCGGTCCGACCGACCGACCGACCGGTCACGTATCCCGGCCCGACGGAGTGTTATCGGGCATCGGAGCTCCGTGAGAAGCGGATTTCGGCGCCGCGTCACTACCTCAGCTGCAAAGCCGCTGCAAACCCGGGATTCGTCTCGTTTTTTTAGTTCCATGAACATCGTGAAATTCCTGGAGGGTGACAAAAATGAACAGCGACACGCATAATTGAGGGACAAGACTGAATTTCGTGTTTAGGAAGCATTTCATTTTGACCTTCGACGCTGGTCGGCTTGTTCTTTCGTTTTATCTTTCTTTGTCTTGAAGTGCTCTTCTGCTCCAGCCGGGCAGGCGTCCGGACTCGGGTGCGCCTGTGGCCGCGCCTTCACCGCTCGCTCAGGCTGCTCGTACCGGGGGCGGGCTGACCTCGTCCACGTGATGTGTTTGTCGTTTGTCGTGATGGGAGTCGCCTCATCTGCCCTCCATCTCCGTCAGTCTGACCTCCCTCGGGTTCCCGAGGTAGGCGCGGGGACGTGTCTCTCCGGACGCGAGTGGGGGAAAATAAACCAGAAATGCTGCGAATCATTTCGTACTTTGACAAAGTAGATAGCATTATTGCGATGCCAACTTTGAGTCACGTTCCATTTTCCATCGGAGAGTTAATGCAACTCGGCGCCGAGCTCTCGGTGACGCGACAGAGCACCGCTGCGGTGCTCTGTAAACGCACCGTCACGCTGGTCGATCGTCGATGGTACACAATGGGCGTGTGATAAAGGTTCGGCTGGCACGTTTTGGCTGACAGGCAATATGAGCCCTCTGCGTTCGAATGGGCTTTGTTTGGTTTTGCTGTTGGCTGTGAACTACTTTGCTGCCTGCGAGCGGTGAGTACTGTGTACCGCCATGTGGCCGGTTTGAATGGCCCGGTTCCGTTTCGTCTGCATGGCGTGTTTTTAGTTTGTGCTGTTTTGGTATCAGAAGCGTGGGAATGGTGTGGTGGCGTAGGAGAAAGGAATTGGTTTCGTAGTTGTGCTTTTCCCGGATATTTGTTCACAACTAAGCCGGCTCGGACGCAACTTCCCCAAAAAACTAATCCTCCAAAATACTTCTTTCTCTCCGGATTGGCCTATTTCTGGTCCAAGTTTGGGGGGTTAAAACCCTCTCGTCTAAATGTATGATGCACCATAAACTGCCAGTCATTTGTTTCTGTTAACGGTTGCCTCATTTGCTCAAATGAATTCAATTAGTCGCGTCCGGTGCACTGGCATCACTTAAGGTGTTTTTATCGAGTTCGTTGTATCGGTTAGACGAATACCAGTCTACGATGCTCGAGCCAGGAACCTTGTGCTCGACTACCAAATAAGGAAACTCAGTAATTGGATTGTGCCGCGGTTGGTTTGGTGACTACCAGAGAATGTGGATGGATCGATCAGTATAATTGATGGTAACAATGAACGATTACCAACGATCCTCTTCTGACGATTACCAAAGAACCACTTTGTTATGCTAACCTGAACAATACTTGTGGGATGGCAGTTATAACTTAAAAATACTATGGTAGTGAAAATATGTTGATGTGCGTAACTTTTGCTCAAAATACCAAGGTTCAACACGGCCAGCTTCTTTGGCCTTTATCGTGTTTTTCCCCACTCACACAGTCGTTCACAGGTCGTTTGGTACGTCTCGCGACACCTGTCACTTTGTGTCATGCTTTCGTGGTCAGTTTACAAAGACCGTCCTGGCCATGTGTCACGCTACATGGTCACACCGGCTCATGTGTCAGGCTCGCTACGCTCTGCGCTGAAACTGGAACTGCGCGAGGCGTCGCGGCTGTCAGGGCCGGTCTCGGTGGCGCTCGGTTCTTAATCACACATTCCTGGTCACGTCGGCGACCTTTTCAATGCGCCCTCAGGGCGTGGCGAGACATGAATGCGGCCACGTGATCGTTTTGACCTGTAAATGTACGCTCACGTGGTTACATGGTCACATAACTTTATTTCTGTTGTCAGTTTGAGCGGTTTGAACTTCGAAGTATTCGTGGAGGTGTGTTCCATGCTGTCGTTTAAATTCAGTTACGTAATGTGCCTTGTCCCTGCACTTGCACTTGTCCTTGCCTCCTGCAGCAGGAGTCCTGCTTGTTTGGAGACCAGCTTTTGATCAACACGATACATGGGATAGGACTATTGACACCTTGAGGACCCTTTCCTTATTATGTGAACTCGTCAAATGTCAACCGACGCTGTTGTTTTTCCTCAGCGACATGATCGGAATGGTCGTTTGAAGTCAACGAAGCGTTTGAAGTTCACTACCCGCCCTGTTTGGCGTAGTTTTCCCATGCCGAAGGGAGCTAATGTTCCTGACAGTCATGCAGTAAGGCCACCATATATCCTTGGTGGCTGTGGCGCCCATGAACCCAAATCATCATCGCATGTAGTGTGCTGACTTGGGAGTCCCATTGCTGCCCACTGATAAAGAAAATGCAAACAGACATGTGTCGTGTTTGAATGAATCATGCCATTGGCGGTTAGATTTGTCGAGACGTCTGACGTCCTTTCTATAGACATACTCAGTCGTTTGATACTGTTTGGCTGGTCGGTATGCGTTTTGGTCCCTGGTCGCTGTCCATCCCGGTCGTCTGGAACATATCACAGAGTCAGATTCCCAAACGAACGTGGGTCTACCCTCCACCATCTGTGAACGTACGCTATGAGTCTATGAGTCATCCGTTGCCAAGGCGAGGGCCACTGCAGGGAATTGCGATAGGTCCTCTTTTGTTTTAATTTAGACTCATTGCCAATGACTGGTACATCACACTAAGTAGGGGAACTATACCGCTACAAGTGTGAAAGACCACTGGAAGTTGACTCAAAGCCTGGCAGAAGCCTGCAAATGCCGGAAGTCAGCTGGCCGACCTTGCCGGATGCTACTTGCTGCTACAAGGGGTATTGTACCGCCCTCTCCCCCACACACACACACCCTGCTCCCGGACGGTGTGTCACAGGGTGACTGGATACTGTCAGTCCTGGTGTGGTTTCCGGTCCTGGTCAGCAGAAGGACGCCTCAACGTTGAGTCACTGAGCTGGACGTGTATGACACTGCTCCGGCGCCTTCTCATGGTTCCCAACCCAGCCTTGAGCACTGAGCAGACTACGGACCGGGGTTTTGGCATGGTTCCTGATCAGCCGCGCTGTCTCCCACCAGACCAGGTGACGGTGGTGGAGTAGTTCGGAGTGGCAGCTGCGTGTGTGTGTGTGTGTGCAACGGCCACCACTCTGCTTACCAGTGCAGCTGGCATTCGGCCACCGGGCAC
>JARFNZ010129666.1:0-11376 GCA_031763405.1 Balanus nubilus
GGAGGGGGGTCCAGTCGGGCTCCGCTCGTCCCACGTGGTGTCTGTTATTGAGCGTTGGGATGACGCTAAAAGTGAAGCTCCGTTGTTGTCGGTGCACGGTGTGCTTTAATATTTTGTGTGACTTGCACAAGTTTCAGCGTAAGGTCGTGCTAGAGGAAACGCGCATCACGACAACTTTCAAAATTGAGGCTGCCCACGGGTTAGTGGCCGCCGCTTCGCCTCTCTCGAGAATATTCGGACGCCAGCTTTAATTCCGGCAATTTGGTATCTCGAGGACGCTGAAATAACTACAATAAATGCACGGCGCACCGTGAATTCTTGGAGCGATGGGAGTCGGCGAAGGTTTCCTCGCTCAGAAATCCAGAAATGCATCGTTTGATGTAATATAATGAGTTACTTCGCTGGACGTGCAGACTACAGTACCGCTGCCGCTGCCGCTGCTATCGGTTTGTATTCAGTGATATTAGCGGACTTCACCGCCGGGCGTTCCCCCACCGCGTGGTGTTTCCACGGCGGCACCACGGGGTGTTTCTGGTGTGTCAACGACGGCACCAGGATGTTACCACGACGGCATCAGGGCTGTTACCACGGTGACTGGGGGGTGTTTCCACGGTGGCACCGGGGGTGTTTCCACGGTGGCACCGGGGGTGTTACCACGGTGACACCGGGGGTTTTCCACGGTGGCACGGGGGGGGGGGGGGGGTTACCACGTTGGCACCAGGTGGGTTACCACGGCGGCACCAGGGGTATTACCACGGCGGCACCAGGGGTATTACCACGGTGGCACCAGGGGTGTTACCACGGCGGCACCAGGGGTATTACCACAATGGCACCAGGGGTGTTTCCACGGCGGCACCAGGCTGTTACCACGGCGGCACCAGGGGTGTTTCCACGGCGGCACCAGGATGTTACCACGGCGGCACCAGGGGCGTAACCACGGCGGCACCAGGGGTATTACCACGATGGAACCAGGTGTGTTACCACGGTGGCACCAGGGGAGTTACCACGGTGGCACCAGGGGAGTTACCACGGTGGCACCAGGGGAGTTACCACGGTGGCACCAGGGGTGTTTCCACGGTGGCACCAGGGGTGTTACCACGGCGGCACCAGGGGTGTTACCACAGTGGCACCGGGGGTGTTTCTGTGGCGGCAGTTGCAGTGACTGTATGGGAAGCGGTGCGTGGTTGGGGAGGCCAGTCGCTGTACCCGGTCACCAGCGATCCCGAGCTGCTGGCGGCGGCACGGCGCACCATCGCCGCACGGCCCGTGTGCTCACGGCGTCCCTTCAGTGTGCACAGGTGCCGTGCACACCTGAACATTACACGGACACGGTGCACTTGGTCACACAACCGGCACTTATTGTCGCCCACCGCCGGCCGTCCAAACACGGCTGCAGCGGCCTGCTCCCCTGCCACACAGCCCAGCACCCCATGTGACCTTCAGCCTGTGTAGGCGCCGCGCCGCGGTAACCTCCAGACCAGGCGGCACAGACCGGTGTGAATCAGCGGTTTGTCCTCGCCGCTCAATGCTCGGCAATGGGGCCCCGATCGGAAGAGGGAAGAGCTGCAACTTTTGTGGCTTCTTTACGGTCGATTTTGGACTGGATTATCTGTGCCATATGCAATATGCATCCAAAGCTGTCCACCAGGTCACATTAAGCTAGGTTTATTATCACAAATCGTGTGTTTCGGCATCCAGCTATTAGATGAGTTCATTAATTTTTTTCAAAAGACGTTGGCTAGTTGAAATTTGAGTTAACACCTCCGCCACTAGGTTGATATATGCCATGAATTAAGTTTGCCACGTGTCATGGACGGGTTGATGGACCGAACAGCGGCACCTCCGTCCAATCCCCCTCCCCCTGTGGTGAACCTCTATCACCCCCCCCCCCCCCACGCCGGTGACCTCACACGGCGGTAACGGACGTCCTGCGGGTGGGGGGTTCCCCGCGGCGGCCGAGACCGACCGTGCAGGGCTTCCATCCCGTCAGGCCATCAGCCAGCCCCTGACGGGTCTGGCAGTGCTCCGCTCCCCGCGGCTGGCAGTGCTCCGCTCCCCGCGGCTGGCAGTGCTCCGCTCCCCGCGGCTAGCAGTGCTCCGCTCCCCGCGGCTGGCAGTGCTCCGCTCCCCGCGGCTGGCAGTGCTCCGCTCCCCGCGACTGGCAGTGCTCCGCTGCGTCGTCGGGGCGATGTCGGACGCGGCTGGACTCGGATGTCGGTCTTAATTGGGGCTGATCGATGAGTTGGGATTGATCGTTCTCGGAATAGAACACTGGACGGACTTTTCTCGTTGCGTCTGATGCGCTAATAGTCACGCATTTGCATGCGTTGCCTGACCGGGCATTAGGAGATATCAAGATGCCCAGATATTTGCAGATGTGATAGATTTATACCTGCTCCGCACATTCCATTACACAACTGGTGTGAGTTACTCTGTCGCTCTATATTCACATTAGGGTACACACTACATTAAGATGTGGAGCATGCACTATGCGTTCAACTTGCATGTAAATATATTTTTTAGGAAGTATTGTGCTTATAAGTGACTTATAACTATTGTTTCTGTGAAGGTGGCTACGACTGCCCCGTTGGAGTCTCGGCGCTAAGCGCGACTGCTTCTTCCGCTCTCCGACAACACCCTCGCCTCGACTCCATAACGAAACACATATTTGCGTTGTAACGATGACAACTACTCCTCCGCTTATCTCCACCCGCGTTCTCTTCACTCGACGTTTCGGCTGTTTTTGCAACGTGGCCGATCTCGCGAGTAACGCTGTTCCCGTTTCTCACAGGGTCTGCCGCCCGCTGGTATGGTCGTGACTAGGGGTGGGATGTGACGCATCACGTGACTTAAATCGTGACGTGATGGCGCCAGTCAGCATGGCGGGGCGTTATAGCCTTGATGGAGGTGGCACTACTGCCGCATGTTTCTGTGAAACGCCAATTGTTATTTGTATTAATGACCGTGTTGTCGAGCAGCGATATGTTTTTAGTATTGCTGTCTCGCCGATCTTGTGTTCGAAATATGCATGTGCCTTTTGTATGCGGGGTTGTAGGCAGACTTGTAAACGATTCAATTTGTTAATAATTGATTCGCGATTCAAGCGAGACCTGAATGAATCGATTCGTATTCAAATTACTATACAGCGTTAAGTGAACCGATTCATCAGTGCAGCGCAATGATTCAGCTCTGATTCTGATGGTGATTAACTTGCAATGATTGATAAACTATCGTGACATTTCTTATTCATGATGCTGTTATTCCCCTGCCCCTGCTGTGGTCAACAGCTGTTTGGCTATGCTGCATCCACTCCCGTTGCCGTAGATATATGAATGCAATGAAGTAATTTAATCAGTTATAATCGATTCATTAAATTATTCAGCCCAGCGGTAATGATTTAATTCACGATTCACATTAATGCTTTCGTAAAAAGATCTGATTCACATGCGGTTCTCCGAAGAATGACTATTCTTGAATCGTGAATCGACCCACCGTGAATCAGAACTCTGGTTGTGGTACTGACCCCGGCGTGACCTCCCCCACTGACCCCGGCGTGACCTTCCCCACTGACCCCGGCGTGACCTCCCCCACTGACCCCGGTGTACCTCCCCCACTGATCCTGACCTTTCCCCGCTGACCCTGCGACCTCTGCTACCCCGCTGACCTGACCCGGCGTGACCTCAACCACTGACCCTGTGACCTCTGCTACCCTGCTGACCTGACCCGGTGTGACCTCCCCCACTAACCCTGTGACCTCTGCCACACCTGCTGACCTGACCCGGTGTGACCTCCCCACTGACCCTGTGACCTCTGCTACCATGCTGACCTGATCCGGTGTGACCTCCCCCACTAACCTTGTGACCTCTGCCACCCCTGCTGACCTGACCCGGCGTGACCTCCCCGCAGTGCCACGCGGACATCGATGACCTGGGCAAGGGTGGCCACGAGCTGAGCAGCACTACCGGTAACGCTGGTGCCCGCGTCTGCTGCGGCGTCATCGGCATCGGCAAACTGTGAGATACGTCACTGCCAAGCTGACGTCACACCCGGCCGAGTGACGTCACACTCGGCTCGGAGCCGCCACACCGCTCCTGAGTGTACCCCCACCCGCATGTGATGTCGCTGTGTTTCACTGTTCATAGAGCGCTCCTGGAGCTGCGCGGCGCGTGGGGTCTTTTGGAGGATTGTAATGTATCCAGGGCAATGGGATGATGTAGATGTGGAAATTATTTGCTTACTCGCAGTCAGGCGCTGGATAAATGTCTTTATGTGAGCACAGTACACGTATACCGAACAATACACTATTCCAAGCTGGACGGTTTGGTTTCAGCTGAGGTTGATGTCTGGTTTGACTTTGGAAAGTATGGTCAGCTGGGGTAGTTCGATGATGGGCAGTGCCGGGTTGCTCTACGCCAACACAGCCGCGCCGAATGACTGTCGAGACGGGCCATCACGGGACAGAGCTTACAGTGGCTTAGTCGATAGAGCATTGGGGGCTGAACCCATGGGTTTGGGGTCTGGGCATTGGTAGGGTCATTCGGTTCACTCGCTAGTCTCACCCTTAAACTCCACGATGGACGCCGGCGTTCGCGTCGTGCGACTATCACGCGCCCCAAATGACCACAACTACCGCCCAGTAAAGTATAGTTGACACAGCGGGCTGCTTGCCGACATGAAAAGCCGGCGTTCATGACGAGACACAGGCGACCCGCCGCACCGTTACGAGGCGACTGGGAACGCGAAACGGAGGCGATCTCGGCGGCCACAGCAGTGCCGGGCGTCGCGACCCACGAGGTTTCTATTTTAGGCGTCTTCTATTTACCCAAGATAGCGTGAGATCAGGCTCCGCTGCAACCGGCGGGAGGCGAGACGCCACTGATAAGACCATGATGCAGTAACTACTCGGGGACTCCAACGATAGCTCCAGACTACTACTCCAGAGGCCGGGGGTGTGTGAGCCTCTCCCTGGCGGTAAACGGGGTCGGCTCGATGAGCACGTCCCGGCCACGGCTGCACCTGAGCGGCGGGTCAGCCGGGTCGGGGGCCGCCGGCCGGAAGCTGGTGTGTTGCTCAGGATGTCGCCGTAGCGCCAGGATGCGCCAATACAGCGAGACCGGGGTGGGTGGATTTACCTTGAGAGCCACCGCCGCCTGAGAGAGCGCTTGGTAGACCTGCTGAGAGAGCGCTTGGTAGACCTGCTGAGAGAGCGCTTGGTAGACCTGAATGGGCACTAGGCAGGTCAGAGAGGGTCATTTTCTCGACCTCGGGCGGGTTCGGTTGGTCTCTGGCGTCGGGCGATACGTTTCAGTCTTCGGTTAACTAATTCTGAAAGGAACCTTGTCAGACCTACGAGGAGCTCTTCCTTAGAACACCAACACGAATTCAGATGACAAACATATCTGGTAGGCGCGTCACGGTCCCGGTTCACTATTCCAATACAACACGAAAACAGCGGTCTGCAATGAGAAAGCAATACATTATATTTCGGCCAATGAACACTGAGGTGTGTCTAAAACCGGGACCCGTCTTGGCGAGCGCCCCACCGCGCGCCCCTCGGCGCCCGTCCCAGCTCATCAGGACATCCACACGGCCCGGTACGGGAGACGGTCACTCTCCCCGACCTAGGGCGGCTGAGAGGAGCCCCTCCCCCTCCCCGGGTCACACGGCGGGAACACGCCGGCCGGGCTCCACACGTAGGAACTGGCCCGCCTGCAGCACCCCTCCTCGGGGTGCTGACGGCGGGCACATTAAGACAGTCCGACCGCACCCCGCCGCACGGTACTCGGCGGGCCACAATACCAACACAACGGTACCGCGCGGGGACGCCCAGTCAGCAGCGGCACTTTGTATGAACCCCGTACGCATCGCACCACCGATTATAACCAGCTGAAACGGACGGGAGGTAAATCTGATACAATGTGTCTTGAACAGTCAACAACGGACGCGGCCGGCGGCCGGGGACGAGCGCTCTACGTACGTTGTCCCGCTGCCGACTGCGCTCGGCAGAAAATGAGTCGCCACGTAATACACACACGCCTAGCACAGCCCAGAATACATATCATATACGTGCCTACAACTGCGCAGTCGTATCGCCCGCGCTCCCCGTGCATACGTCTATCACCCGGTTCACTCGGCTACATGATCCGTCGGCTCCAGACCGACTCGGTACAAACTCGGCGGGCGTCAGCGAGTTAGACAGGGTCTCCGATAGAGAACGGAACATGGCGCTGCCCACCGGAAGCGATCAGTCCGCCGACCCAAATCCTTATCGATAAACTGAGAACAAGCTCGTCACGTTACGAAAACTTCGCAAAAATGATTTACCAAAAACGAATTTCACCAAACGCAATTCATTCCCAGACCTGTCCATGACTCGAGTGTGAAATTTTCCCGACATGATTTCAGCGACCCCCGAAGCATTGAGTAGTGATATTGTGTCAAACATGTTTCACCAGTCTTTCGCCTGCCGACCACCGAGAGCCGAGTCTCACACCTCGCCATTAGCGCCCTCTGTCTTGGGGCCGACCGACGGCAGCGCCGCCAGGCGGCCGCCGCGCCGCGAACGCAGCTCGAAGATCTTCTGAATACTGTTCCGGAAGCAGGTGAAGTTGTAGTCGATCAGACCTGGCGGCGCAAATCGGCGTATCAGTATATGGCGTAACAATCAGAATATGGAATTGTTCAAAAGTTGAAATGAAAAGTTGGGAATTCACGAATGTCGGCATCACCCAAACATCGCTGAACAAAAAGCGACACGTATTAATAAGATACACCCCTGGTCCCTTTCTCTCCCCACGCTACAACGTGCCCTCAGATCGGGCGGCTCGGTTCACAGTTCGCGTATAATTCACCGACATGTCCTTCTGGAGCTCCGATGTTCCACTGACACTTCACTGACTGACAATCACTGACAGTTAGTACAACTGGAGCTTCGATTTCATCAAAATTCCCAGTCCTTATATTCCTTCCCGAAACCTGACCACCAAACGCACACTAATAAGGCGGCGTTGCAAGAATCGAGAAATAATTGCTCACCAACATGTCGCCCAAGACTGGATGATCTGCGGTTAATGGTAGCGGCATCCCTTGGCCAGACAACGCTCCAGGATGAGGACTGACGTTCCGTCCCATCTCTTCCCGTGACCTGTCCGTTTCCACCCCTCTGATCCTGTCCCTATCGCCTCCTCCCTCTCACCCCCCCCCCCCGGTAGCGCCCGCCGCCTCACCCTGTTTGCGGAAGTTATCCACTCGCACGATGCAGACGAGCGCCAGGAAGCGGTTCACCTCGCGCAGGTACAGCACAGTGGAGTTGTTTAGACGGATGATGCTGGAGCTGCGCTGGTCAAAACCGCCGTCGTTGTCGCCCTTCAGCCTGCGGCGGACAGAGGCACGAGGAGGTTAGATGTAATTCGCAGCACGACGTGTACGCTCCAAGTTTACGTTCGACTATCATCTAAGGCGTAATCAACAGGATATATACCTAACACAGGATCACAAAGAACTAACAGCACCAAACAAGTTGGAGGAAGGAACTGAGTTATTTTCAATCAAACATTCAGTGCTAGACAACCATTAATTTGTCTTATGAGGACTTTCCATTAAAGTTAAGGTAAGGTAAGCTAAGCTAAGCTAAGCTAAGGTAAGGTAAGGTAAGGTAAGGTAAGGTAAGGTAAGGTAAGGTAAGGTAAGGTAAGATAAGATGAGGTAAGGTAAGGTAAGGTAATGTAAGATAAGGTAAGGTAAGGAAAAGTAAGGTAAGGTAAGGTAAGGTAAGATAAGGTAGAATAAGATAAAGTAAGGTAAGGTAAGGTAAGATAAGGTACAATAAGGCAAGGTAAGGTAAGGTAAGGTTCCTCAGTGTACCACCCGTCACTGACTTGAGGCACAGAGAACCTCCGCTCACTATAGTCCACATAACAAAACACTACTCCAATGCATCGTGTTTTCCCTAAAACCACACGCGATATCAGCCGACGCTTATCGCGCTGTCAACCAATAGCACGAAAACGACGGACCCAGCGTATCAGGCCGAATTCGATTTACTTGAGCCATATGATGTTCCACATACAGGGCGGGGACCCCACTGAAACATCAGCCGACTGGTACATGGGTTTGATATGGTAAAATTGGACAACTGCGCAGGTGCTGTTCGGGGAACAAACATATGGGAAGACAGAGATTTCTCTCAGTGCAGCCGGGTACCTAACCGAGAACGTCACACGGTTTTGACGGGTGAACCAGGGTATTGGCGGGAACCAGACGGGATCAGCGGGTGTTCTGGCTCTGAGGAGATAGACTATCGGCGGTTGGCTGACACCAGGTGGCTGGTTCTCACAGGAACTGCTGCATGCACTCATCTCTGATAAATGATGGAATGAAACTCAAATGTTGGAATAGGGACTGATAGGCAGACAATTCGTTAGGTGCAGACAGATGGAATCTGGAAATGCATACCGACAGAGAAATTAGACATTAATTCATTCTCAGATCACTCTAAATAATAAAAAAAGGTCAGGCCACGGGGTCTCACAATTCACATGTGTTGCGATTCAGAGGGAGTGACGAATGACAGAGCGTACCATAAAAAATACGACGAATAGACAAAACGTGGCGCCCACAAGTGGCGAGTTAGTTCGCAGATAAGTTTACATGTGACGCTCAGCGATCCAATGCAGCTGGTCCAACACACCTATCGAACCACATGAACGGTGTCATTAGCAGTCAGAATACCGGTTTTGCTAGACGACTCCGCTTTTTAGTCTCACAATTTTATTCAATCGAAAGACTCTTGCATCGCAGATAAGGTACGCTTTTTGTGGAAAGAATATAGTGTTCAAGAGCTATAAACTAAAGTGGGAGGGTTGGAAATTCCAAGGATAATTTTCGTGACACATCATCGGTAGAACTGAGTAAGGTTCGTAGAGAAGGTTCGTTTCTCAACCTAGGGCAGAAGAAGCTTCAGTCTCACCCGTAGATGCAGGAGAGGTCCCAGTCCCATCCGTAGATGCAGGAGAGGTCCCAGTCCCATCCGTAGATGCAGGAGAGGCCCCAGTCTCACCCGTAGATGCAGGAGAGGTCTCAGTCCCACCCGTAGATGCAGGAGAGGTCCCAGTCTCACCCGTAGATGCAGGAGAGGTCCCAGTCCCACCCGTAGATGCAGGAGAGGTCCCAGTCTCACCCGTAGATGCAGGAGAGGTCGATGACGACGTCGATCATGTCGCAGCAGAGCTCGTACGACTGCATGTCCACTGGGGACGAGTCGGTGGCGATGTAGATCTTGGAGATGACGTCAAACAGGAAGGCCTTCTCCGTGCCCGAGTTCTGCGGGACGCACAGCGAGCCGGACAGTCAGACGCCTGGCTGAGTACCTCCCAACATGGATGTCCCTTCATCCATGTTCATCCGGGTTCATTCATGCCTTCCACAACGTGTCAAGTTCTCATTTGATCAGGGACAGTGTCTTGAAATAGTGCACATGTGCAAGCTGGTGTAAAGATCGTATGCGAACGTTCTCCTGATATGCTATCAAACATAGCTTTCGTTAAAGTGAGTTTTAACTATTGGCTTCAAACGACCGCCTGATTTTCTAATATAATTTTGTATTTGAGTCAAGAGGTCCGGTAGCAGCTGTCGATTCTAAGCGACGCATCGGAAAGCATATTAATGCATTCTACCATGCATATTATACAGCATATTATACAGCATGCATATTACCAGTGTGTATAAACAGTGTGGGGGGAGGGGGTAAGTATGTCAGTATGACGTAATCAGATGTAATTAGACACCGCCGTTAAATAAACCAGACAAATTCATACAGATAACGCCACGGCATCAAATGATCACCCAGTGTCAACAGGATAACTTCAATCTATCTACGTCATTTACACAGTAAATAATCACTCTTGATCAGCTCAGCATCGCCCGAGTCTAAGCCTATTTGAACATAAATAATGTCTCCTTTCAACGGTATCGTTTAAATCTTACAAATTCAAATGAACTAGCGCCGTGATAGCTGAAAAGCATAATGAAATTTCAGCCATAAACCTTTGCTTAGCTAGACCACTCGCATCCCATTCCGACAATGCCGATGCCTGTGACTTCGGGAGTCCAACTCCTGAGGATATAAAGAGCTGACGTCGTCAAAGGCGGCGACAAGAGGTAGCTGTGACAGCCGGCGCCACTGCACCACTGCAACTAACCACATCATTAAGATCTGGGGGCAGATTACAACCCCTGCATGACATGATGACGTCATGCACTCAGCGTTCCGTAAAAAGCCGGGCGATTGAACGGTGAGCCATTAGCAGAGACAGTGACTGCTGTCCATATAAAACAACCAACTGCAGTCAACAGAACTTAAATTTGGGGACACTGGGTTCAGAAATGCTTCTTACATACTGAGGACAAGCAATAAGGAAACCACCACTGCAATACACCCATGCTTTCCGTATTTGGCTGCGGATGCATTGTTATTTGTACTGCTGGTATCCTCTGGTGGCATGTACCCGTCGTCTGCAGCCCTGTGGTCTGATGGGCCGGATTGATAGCCGTTATTTATTGGTGTTTAGGGGCGCGTCGACTACCAGGTAATTTTTGCGCCCATCGGGATTGACAGTTCCGAAAATAAAACGGATGAAAGCGAAAACGAAAAGCGTCCTTGCCGTCACTCACCGAGATGAAGATGTCCATCAGGTTCTCCAGCGTGGGAAGCTCCGGAATCAGCTTTTGTACGACCTTGCTGAACGCCTCAAATATGCTGTGGTCGTAGATCGACGTCAGGTATATGCTAAGGTGGATGTTGTCCATGCCTGAAATGCAGAACAAGTCCAAGTGCGTCACAATTTGTGAAAGGGGGACTGGGAAGCATCATTCGACACGTGCCGAGAGGTTACAGTTTATCACACTGGCCCATTAATGGTCGAATTTCCATGAAGTAGAGCAACGCAACCAGCGGTCTGCGCACAGTTGACGTCAAATTGCCGCACATTGCTTATCCTAAGAGCACTCATGCCAGCATGCCACCATGTTTTGAGTCTGTTGAGGATTACTTCGCCAAATAACAAGGATGCCACTTGCACGTCTGCTGAGCAAGCGGGATAAACAAGCAGATAGCAATAAGACCAGTGCTCGGGAGGTATCGACAGATGCACCTCCTGACGTCACGATGTCTCCGGTATACAGACAGCCGACGGGAGACGTCTTCCTCTGAATAGGGTTTGGGTTTGGGTTTGGGTTTGGGTTTGGGTTTGGGTTTGGGTTTGGGTTTGGGTTTGGGTTTGGATTGGGATTGGGGTTGGGGTTGGGGTTGGGGTTGGGGTTGGGGTTGGGGTTGGGATTGTGGTTGGGGTTGGGGTTGGTGTTGGTGTTGGGGTTGGG